>CABFWB010008689.1:0-16576 GCA_902151455.1 Timema bartmani
GAAGTTTTAACTCGGGGTTATATTAAACCTCAGCTTAGTTAACTAGTGGTTTAATTCGATATTGAAACAGTGGGCCTTAGAGTCTGTTCACGATAGGTCTTTACCTGGATGACAGTTAAAAAATTATATGTTTAGGTTTTGTGTTGCCAACACTTGTAAAAGATCACTCTTTTGTTATAACTGTTAAGTTTTTTAATTACCCGTTATATTTTATATTTAAAATAACGTAAACTTAAGTTTCTCGTATTATTTCATTAATTTAATCATTTCTTTTTATCCAGCTCGAAACAATATTTTAAACATAATTAAAAGTACTTATTCTTCGTTTTGGAACGTTATTGATTATGTGTAATATAGTGCATACATCAATACCTTTTAATACAGGCATCATATTTACTTGGAAAAGAAAAACAAATTGTAATTTTTTTTATATATAATAAATGATTTTATGAATATTTTATCCTTTTTCGAAATATTTAACTGAATAAAATATTTTTGTCCACTGCGTGGGTGAATCAATGTAAAAAACTTGTTCCCGCCATGTTCAACCACATGGTTTAAATTCGTCGGTCGCCATTTTGAAGCTATTTTCCTTAGACCTTTTGTGGAAGTGCTGTGAATATTAATTTTTTTAAGTGGAATAAAATGATAAATAAGCTTTGTTTCCAACCTCAAATAAATATATAAATAATATTGGCCTAAATTACTATGGTTTACTATCACATTCATATATTAGCATCTGTTTTCATTAGTTATCCATGGTGAGAGATGTCAGCTGTTGACATAGGGAAATATTAGGGACCATTTCTAGTAACTCTTTGAGCTGTCATCCAAGTAAACTTAGGTCACGAATGAATTATAGCTGTAAAACATAGTCTGACTCAAGATTTTTTTTAAGAAAAATATAATGTGAATATGATGTTTTATTTAATACCCTAATCTATTCAAACATATGAGGTATTAGATTGTTCCATTCCTATAATAAATATATCTTATTGGAGTTAATAAACATTTAATTTTAAATTAAAATATAGATAATAACTTGTTGATTTGTACTATTGCTTCATATCAGGTAGACAACAAAATAGAGATTTAATCATATCCATAGTTCTTATTATATATAACATAACAATAGACAAAAAGCATAAATATGAGTAAAATAAAATACATTTGTAAAGAAATTGATGAGATATTAAAATTGGTACAAATAACGTTAAAACAATGAATAGATATGGTGGATGCCAACTAAATTGCATAGGTTTGATTCCTGGCGAGGCTGAAAAATTTATCACTGGTGAAATGTATGTTTCCCCTTTGGTAGTGCTAAATTAACGGCCGAGGGCTGGGTGTTGTGTCTGTTCTAGATTTAAATTAGTTTATAAGTTGTGTGCTGATATAATCAGTAGGTTCAGAAAGTGCACGTTAAATACCTCAAATATTTTTTTTGAAGAACTAAATAATGAAAATGCCATGTAAAAGAACAAACATAAAAGAATGACGAATTTAATTAAGTGATAGGTATTTGATTTGATAAAGTGAAGTATAAGTGAATTTTTTTTTAAATATATGAAAATTAATTAACATGTAATACAGAATGAATTTTACATTAATAACAAGTTATATTATTAGACAAGTAGATTAATAATAGATGTGAGGTGAGTCAATCTTAATTTAATTAAGTTTCTAATCAGCTTGGCAACATAAAAATAAAATTTACTTATATTCTCTCAAAGTATTAATGAATGCTCAGAATGAATAATAATTTATTTTAAAATCATCATAATTTAATTATATTTAATAATATACTCGATTTTAAATATTTTTGATAATCTTTAAACAAAATTATACAAAAGTCACGTGTATACGATATGTATCCAAGTTGAGATGTGCATATGCAATTACTTTTCAAAGGACTCTGAAATAAAACATCACTAAAACCATTCCGTCTTTCAATCTAGTATCTAAATTCTACATATGGGATAGTTTTTACCACTTGCAAAAACTATTTGAGTATTTCAACAATGAGAGTTTTAAAATGGCCAATATTTAAAAAATGCAAATAAATATTTTAAACTATTTAATTTACGGTGATATTTAAATTTTTCTTAACAAATTATTATAGCCAGGCCATAAAACAGTCGTAAAGTCGAGTGAAGAGAGTAATTTTAAATCTGGGTCTGTGGCTGATTGAACTAGTGAACTGAGAAATTTTATATGGCGTGAAACTCTCACTAGAGCATGTTGAGGAACTGACATTTCTCTACAAACAAAAGTCTTGAAGGAGAGTTAACAAGAATACCAGATCTTAAAAGTGAGTGAGGATTAGTGAAAAATTGTTTGTGACAGTAAATATCTTTTAATTTAAAAAAGTACTTGATCCCACCTTTTATTAAATATTAAATTATCTTTGCAATATGATAGAAAATATGTTATGAACTTATGGTCTTTATTTTAAATTTTATATTTTGAAGTTTGTGCTAATGATTTCATGATTATTATTTTTTAATAAATATAAAATATGTCTAGTTTTCATAAAATGATTAGAAATACTTTTTAGATCCTATTTAAATATTTTATTATTGGATTGTATTTGAAAACTTCTTAATATAATACTAAACTCAAATTTTATCTGGGACATATTCATATAAAACATAAAATAAGTTATATGATTTTTATTTAAAATATATTTTTATAATATAATTGATTTAGATTTAAAACAAATCTATGCATGAGATTTTGATTTTAATCCAATTAAAATTTATTCTAGAAGCATGATATTCGATTCAGAATCTAACAGAGTTGGTTAGCCAAAAATTGGATTTGGTTAAAAATTAAAAATAATGGATTTGTGCAATAAAATTTTGAATCAAATTTGAATATTTCCAAATTTAAGAACATATATGGAAGATGGATAAAAAAAAAAAAAAGGGTTAAGAGGTTTTCCTTAAAGAGAAAATTTAAATCAGTAATTTTAAACCAGTCCTAATATATCTCTATACTGTTTCTATCCACCTTTCCTATACCTTCTTATAATATAAAAACCTGTCCTAATATAAATCTCTGGAGTTTCTAAGCATCACACAAGCTTTTCAAGATATGGGATGATAACGCTCTTTATTAAAAGCTAGCTATCCCTTTTAAAGTTCCTAGACTAAATTACACAAGCTGTTTGGTGTTGTGAGCATTCAGTGACTCACTAGTCTGCGTTGGGCGTCCATCCCACCCTCACCAGATACTCCATCCAGGGGAACATGACAGATAAGGGGTATTGGAGCTCCAAAGTGCTGACATCCACAATCTGAGGACCTTCTCTGAGAATGAACTGGACCAGTTTCAGGTTGGACTGGGAGTTGGGGGTACCCGCCCTTGGGAACCTACAACATATCAGACTAGGATGAGTGTCTACTTACAAACTAAATGACCTCAGTGTCCAGTCAAAGTAAAAATGAATTAAGTTATAGCTATAAAGACTAATAACATATTTATGATTCGATGAATTCCTCAACTCTTGAAGGAGAATTGCAGGCTCAAAAAATATTAGATCCAAGATTTTTTTAAATAGTTACGTGTTTTTCAATTGTGGATAGGAATTTGTTGTAATAACATTAAGCTTGTTATTGTACTAGAACACTCATAAGAAGCATAGCAGCTACAAAAACATATTGATCAAAAATAAAATAAAAAAGCCACAAGTGAATTTGAATTTCAAATATTCTTTAGGATTCAAAGATCTGTTTCTAGTAAATTCTCAATTAAACACTAAATCTTAAGGAGTCTGCGAGTTGAACTTGACAAGCTTCTTATAAAGCTTCCAGGTATTGAGTCAAGTCTTAGTTCAATAAATATAAGTTAACAATTTTTTTTAAATTTTTAAATAAAAGTAAAAACACTAACACATATTTACATACACTTCGATATTTCGATGCTATTAGAGCATCTTCCTCAGGAAGTAGTAGTAATTAGACTAAATGCTAATTACTATTATTACTACTAGGTACTTCTTGAGAAAGATGCTATAATTAGCATCGAGATATCAAAGTGTGTGTTAGGGTTTTTACTTTTATTTGTGCTCTACCATTTTCCTAATATTCTATCATTTTATTTATTACAAATTGTTTTTGCTCAATGGACTTTATTTTATACATATTAAAAATTAAAAAAAAATCTTTGAAATAATATTTTTATAATGAAAGGAACATGGTTAGAAAATTAAACCAACTTGTTTTTTTAAACATCTGAGCTATAATAAATACTTAAAACAAACCTATAATAGACAGTAGAAAATTAATAAAACCAAACCATTTTTGCTCTTTAGTATTTTTACTTCATACCTTAAAAAAACCATTGGTGAACGGCCTGGTCAGCAAAATGACTTATCGAACCAGTTCTAATAAATACAATTAGTTTTAAAATAAATTTGTGATATTAAGTATTTGGAAAATAAATCCGTCAAAATTGATAGTTGTAGAGTATGTTTTAAGAATAATTGAGTATTTTAATTCTGTGATACTTTAAGAGTTTTTGAGTTGTCACTCTGAGGGAAGCTACTAAATCAAAGGTTCATGAAAATAAATAGTAGGTAAAGTGCTTGTCAGTAAAAAGGTGAATCTGTGTCAAGAAAAAGGTGTTTGTAAATATTATGTAGAACGTTTGCCAATAAAGGGAATATTTTATGTCTAGTACTTTTATTATTAATATTATTTGGACCGCTTCTTACTAGCTGTTCGGGTTGTACGCACTTACGCTAATGTGTAATGTTAGGGTGATTATGAGATGAAATGGAGGACCTACAATTTAACGTAGGATCCGAACCACGGTGGAGACCTGGCATTCCTCACATTCACAAGTTGTGATTAATAAACGTCTTGTCAGAGGTGAAGGAAGGGTTTGGCAATCAGATAAATCTGTGCCGGGACCGAGGATTGAACCCCGTACCCCCAGCACAGAAGTTTGACACCTTACCCCTAGACCACCAGGTCACCAAACTCTAGTACTGTTCCGGAGATACTTTTGGATCACCCTGTTTAGTAAACACAAGTGAAACAAGTTTCGTGGCTCATAAGCATTAAAAGGGGAAAGTCAATGACTTGTCACCAAACATCTGATAAATTCAATTTTAAAACACTAAAACTAGTTTAAAGTTCATATTAATACCAATAATCAATTCCCTGTGATATATAAAAGGGTTCAGTGTTACACACCTGAACTCCTCAATTTCCCCGAGGTTTGAATTGGAAGACGGAAAGCAGAATATCTTAACGTCACTCTCATCCACTTCCTCGTATAATATCCTGTAAACACCATCTGAAAAACAGTGTTCATGTCATGCAGGAATGAACCAAAATATCAAAACTACTCAAGTAGGGGATTTTCTTAGTCTTAAGTTTTTCGGGGGTTCAATACTAGATATGCACTGAAAAAGCTTTCGGGCATATTTTCAGATACTCAAGAAAACTGATATTATTCCACTTGAGTATTTATGTGATTATATTAGTGTAAATTTAATTTATTATGTTGGATAGTAAAAATACTTGAGTAAAATAAATACCTCTTAAAAAATTTAATCAATTATTACTCTCTCAGAAAAACCTCTTTTCACTCTTTTTAAGTACATAATATTATAATGTGAAGAAGTTACAGGAATAAATAGCAGAAGAAATGAAATTAAGAGCCCATCTCAAGAATAATTAACTGGGAAATTAGCTATAAGAGTACGCTCAAACCAGAAAACGAAAGAAACAGAAAGAAACAGAAAGAAAAATAATACATTTTCAATTCAATTTGATTTTTTTAAATATGGTACAATGAAATCTCCTTTAACAGACACCTCTGAATAGCGGATTCTTCTTTATAGCAGACAGTTTAAATTTCGCCGGCAGAATAACGTGGGCTCTTTCGGTGAAACAACCTTTTAATAATGGATTTTCTAAATAACAAACACGGACACTTATAGAGACGTATATTTATGCATAGCACTCTATAAACAGTGTACAATTTTGAAAACAACAGGCCCTTTAGAGTATTTGACTGTAGGAATGTCAGGAATTGGTATTGTCTTGCATGAAGTGTGAGAGTCCACGTAGAATCAACTACAGCACTTCAAGATCATACCTTATGGAGTATATAGATTTATTGAGATTAAAGTGTATTCAAGAAGTGTGATTTAAAAATATATATGTTTTCAAATAACGGACACCTCTTGATAACAAATACTTTTTTGATCCTAAAAGATGTCTGCCATTAAGAAATGTAATTTGAAATCCATCATCATAATACGGCGCATAAAATAGCTTTTTGAAAAGCAAGCTATACCAACCATGTCTATAGATGTAGGTGTAGTATTAATACCAGCTAGTAGGTCTAGGTCAAACATTTAAGCTCGGGGGTGTGGGGAGTGGAGAGTCTAGGAAAGTGCCTTATACCTGGAGTGGTCTGACTTTCATTTGTTTTCAAAGAGGCTTGGACAGTGGAGCAAGAAAACATAACAGCTGTCAACTAAGCGCATTTTCCAAAAATTCCAAGTGACAAACCTTCACACACAAATTGTAATCCAAGCCCCCACCCCCACACTCTCTCTGCACCAAAGTATATTTCGACCACAGCTTCATACCTATAATTAGTTCATCAAGTATCAGTTAATAGAAATATGATAGGTGTTTTGTAAGAATGGCACCAGTGCCATTCTCACTGTCAGTGAAGATACATTCATGGATAAAAATGCATGAAACTTTTACGACTGATGGGAAGATTGTTGTTTGCCAAGTATGTGACAAGAAGATTGGCTATTCCATGAAGTCACAGTTGGAACAACATTTAGAAAATGCTCTTCACACCCCTAACAAGCAGCTGCAGTCTTCTAAGGACCAAGTTTTGCTCATTCAGATGTAACAGGGACCTTCCTCTTCAAAAATTGAATTCTTTAAAGAGCTGTGCAGTGCAATGGTAGTAGCTAATATTCCATAGCATAGACTCCAAGTCCCACAGTTGTGTACATTCTTAGAGAAGAATGTCAAAAGAAATGTTCCAGACAAGTCCACACTAAGAAAAAACTACCTACATGTATGTTCACTTCATTAGTTTAATTGCTATTATTTTACCAAAATATATTATGAGGGATAAATAAACAAGATGAAATGTACAAGACTATCTATCAATATATAGAGGCCTTCCATATACAACAAAGATCTAGTTCAAAGTATCAATCTCACGTCCTTTTCTATCAATTATTTAAACAAAAAAGAAACAAGACAAATATACATTTTAGTCTGATAAGATTGAGAAATCTTATTATGAAAATTATCCTTAGTACAACCAGGTATTGAATACTAAATTTCCTTAGGTGCAAATCTAGCCCCGTAAGCTAGAATAATGTACCAAGGATCACACTCAGCCCCAATGGAGTCAGATTATGTTCTAAGGACAGACTCAGGGTGGATACAAAACTGTTATTATAAAATCCCCATTATTTTCAGGGTTTTCAGACATTTTTAAAAAAAATTCCACCTTACTTTTTGCAGTTTTTCTTGTTGAATGGACATGTTTCCGTTTATTACACTGATCACATATTTTTTTAAACAATCCTAACGGCTAATAAAAGTCAACATTCTTATATGTTCTTTTGCAGCATTTAATGTTTTAGATATTATTTAAGACCTTGTGTTATTGTGTTAAAAAACATATCTTGTATAACCATATGGACTATCATATCTAATAAACGCATATTTTTGTTAACATCGAGAAACCAAATCTCTCACGTTTGTTTAAATGTTTAAGTGAAGAGTCAATCAATTATTTAGATTCACCAACTTTTCCTTGTTTGTGATTAAATTTCCCGATATTTTCCTGACACCAAAAAATTCCTCGACTTTTCCAAGTTTTCTGTTTGTATTTACCGTTATTAGTCAAAAACTTAATTCCCAGATTTTTCCTTTTTTTTTTAAAAAATTCCCTANAAATTCCCTAACATTTACCTGTTTTTCCTGACATCAAAAAATTCCCTGCTTTTTTCAGGGTTTCTCGTATGTAGCCACCATGATAATGATATAAGAAGGAAATTTATTTTAAGAAAATGCACCAGTATTCCTCTGGGAGGAAGAATGAGGAATATCTTTGTAGAACCCCCTCCCTCTCCTTTTGTATTCATATGAAGAAGAGGCCAACCTGGTCCATAATCAGACATTCCAGAAGCTAAAGTATCACCTGGTGTCCTGGGTTGCCACCAGTAGCCCTGATATCGGCTAAACTCCTCCTGCATCACGTACGAGGGCAGCCCAGCACTAAGAGGGTCGTCTGCCATGTTTCTGCCGCCTTTGTGAGCGAATGTAAGCCGCACAGAACAACCTGGAACACACAAAATACCAATGAAAATATACAATATTGGTGGAAAGTGTGTATATAAAAGTGCTGTATTATTATTATTAATAATAATAATAATCTATTATTATATTTAGAAGAAGGTACAAGAATGATGGATAAAAACTTATAAAAATAAAAGGAACGTCGTAAAGCTAAACGAGGTTTTCCTTAAGGAATGTATTAATAATAAATTAGATGCTTTCATTATGGATGAGTGTTGAGGAACTGGACTTTAGAATCTGGCTTCTGAAAGAGTTTGGCTTGAATCCAGGTGGGATTGGAAATTTAATCTTCACCCTAGTTACCTGTCAAGGTGTGCGACACCCAGATGTCGCAGTCACACACGTATGCTACGAGGTCGGGGTTCGACGGGCAGATCTGGGGATTGAGCTTGGCCCCGCAAGAGTTCATCCTCAGCTCTGCTGGGAACAATGGCCCACTCTGGAACATGACATAAAACAATAATACGCCAACCTTGGATAAGCAAACATTAAATGTAGGCCTACTGTATTCTAAATTGCTCAGATATTTACAAAAATGGATTGATTTTGCAAATGTTTTGCAAAGAATTAAAATTATTTGTCCAATAAGCCACTGATCAATTTACATGACATTGTTGTTTATCAGTGCCTATTTAGGCCATTTGTAGTTTAAGCTAATTTAAGGGCATAAGTTAAGAGAAATGCTTTACAAGGAAATGCATTAGCGCTCACCTATAAGAAAATAAAGACGACTATAGTGAAAACCCCACGTGGAAAATAACTCTCAGTGCACCAGACTGGGATTAAAATCCTGATCTCATCTATAAAGCAAACCAAGTGTGGTGCAAGTCTTGCCTACAGGTGCAGGCGTTCCACTGTTCAGACAAGAAAATAGTCTACAATTATACTTGCCGACAATCCAGTGTCCAGACATTGAAAGAGGCTGCTAGCCGCAGGGAAGACCAGCTTCCCGGACTCTCGGTGCAGCTCGTAGGACGTGATGCCCCAAGTAGCCAGGCGCTTCCTCTCCCACAGCAACTGTTCCTCACGGGAGAAGCGTCCGGCACCTGACAATGACTGGAAGTTGGCCTCGATGACAGGTGTCCATGCCAGTCGATGCCCATGGGAGGCCACGGGTGGGACATCTGCGCACAACAGTGTTGTCTCCCAACCATTGGCAGGCGTGCTGAGAAAGTATATCCTGGTACGACCATCGGGGAGGGTACGAAATGTCAGAGACCCAGGGACCATTGTCGAGAGACCAGAGAGTTGGCGCCGGAGCTCACAAACCACATTCTTCAGCTCAGACCAAGACTTTTTCTTGGAAACTGGGATTTGGACCTCCCTGGCTTCATTACTCTCCATAATTCCCTCACCAACTTAAATAAATCCAATTACCCAACTAATCAGAGTTTTGTGTAATTGATTTATTGCTTTGACCTAGTTCCTAATTTAAAAAAAATTATTTTATCATTGCATAAATTATTGCTAGTTATCTGGCTATCACTAATTCATTAATTTTTTTTTTTATTTAATCAGCGAGTTAGAAATTTCCCTTGATTTTCCATGGTGTTTTTTATTTTTTTATTTTTACAATTTAGGAACATGCTTTCAGTTTGTTTACAAAAACATTTGGTAGAAAAATCGTTTATGAAGTGTAGGTAGGGTTTATATAGTTTTAAAATGTAAACATATTTCTGAAACAATTTGTCTTCTAGATGTACATGTATCTGATGAATGCATCATTTTCCCAAAATCGGTAAATTTTACTTTCAAAAATCTTTATATGTAAATGTTAAAATTTACTGATTTGTTAATTTGTGAAAATAAAAAGTTCAAAATAATATAGGGAAATGACAATACAGCCAAGACAATGAATGATGCAGGTAATAAAAAGCTAGACAAAACACAAATACATTAATGTCTGCAAATATGTGTCCCTTTTATTGAAATGGGAGGTTATTACTCGAAATCAGGGAAGTCAAACCAGAACCAATAACTAAGATTTACAGTTATTTTTAATGAACCAGAAATCTAAAAATAATATGTTTCAGAACCAGAATTGGAATCGATATATTTAGGTTGGTAAAGGTTCTTAAATTTTATAATTAATTTTTATATTGCATTTTATGGCCTTCCTACCATGAAATAATCTATTTTTTCATTTCTCAGGATTTTTTGTTAAGGTAGGATGTATTTATTTTTAGAGAGGATTATAAAAGTGTCAATGAGCCCTTAGCTGTAAGCACTAAAGCGGAATGATTATTGTCGCATTGTGTAGGGTTTTATTATTTGAGTCTTTAGGGTTAAAAACTTAGAAAGATGTATTTAGCTTGAGTGACAGCCAAAATATCTAAGATGGAGTAGTGGGCCTAGTGATAAATTAGAGCTACCCCACCTGTATAGCGAGTATACTGTTAACTAGGAGAAATAACATAAAAATGTTTCCCCCATTTAGGTGGTTGTTTGCCGGGCAGTTTACAGGGAGAAGTAAAAGGGGGATGATGAGTCACGAATTGTAAATCTTTTCAATCTGCCTTCAAATATCAAGTCAGCCGTAGTCCAGAGTATGTATTCATTGTTTGCAGTGCAAAAGTTATTGTTTGATTAATAGCTAACGGTTTAAATAATTTGATTGATGGGATGAAATTAATACTATCTAGGGCGGAATTACTATAAAGATGACAGTGACATTTGACATCAACGTTCACATTAGAAGGGTTATTGAGGTAACAAATAAAAAAAAATTATATATATATATATAGTGTAGCTATACTGTTAACTAATTTACTTAATTTTGGTGTGTCTACACTGTTAAATAAAAAATTAAAATAACCAAAAACGGAACTTTTAAACTAAGAAATGAAAAGAACCTAAACTTTATTTTTTTCTTAAATCAGAACCAGAACCTTAAAATGTTGATTGTAAAAACCAGAACCTATAGTATCAGTTTGATCCCTTGCTCAAAATGGGAATTATTTATAAAGAGTTGCATAATTAATAACATAAGGACATTCTATAATAAATTTGACATGCAGAATTTTCGAGGAGTGGTTAAAATGCAGTTTTTGTGTCTTTATTTTCTGCTTGGTTGAATGCATTCTAGTACTTATTACCTGGGCAGAGAGTAGGGTTTATCGTTTTAATCTTTTTCTAAGAAGGATGGGATATTTTCTTGATAATTTATCGCTCCTGCTCCAGATTTTTCTTTCATAAATTGAGGTGCATCAGTTCTGATTAAAAGCTAAATATTTAAACTTGCAATCGAAAAATGACCCCATGGTAATATTCACTTTAAGACCTTTTTATTTTAGCACTGTGTCTTACTACCCATTCAGGCTATAAGCTTTTGTACTAATTATGTTCATGGGTTAGGGAAGAGGTAGGTTGAATTTAGAGGAAGTGATACAAGCATTTGTGTGGAAAGAGAAAGGGAAACCATTTAGGGAAAACCACCCTCAGTGTATCCGACCAGGATTGAATCTCGATATCACAGTCATCAGCAGTCTAGTCTATTGCGAGCATAGCGCCTTAGACCACGCAGAGTGGATACACACATTTTAATTACTTAAATATTGCATAGTTTATTATAATTTTGGTTTTTTACTCTAACCCAAGTCAAAGTGATGGGCAAAGACAGATATTTGCTTGTTTCGCGAGAATGACTCAAATACGCCTAGCATCTCGATTTCTTGTGTGACATATTGAAAAGTGACTTTTTGGTATTTTTTATGCTGGAATAAGTTATGTACGCTAAAAGATGATTTTATGAAATTCCCTCGACATTATTCAGACTGATTGTAGATTTTATTTTACTAATTTAGAGGGCTAGGTTTTAGTAGGTCTATATTTATTATTAGTTTAAAAAAAATTAGACCTAGGCATTTGGGAAGATGATGAATTTAATTTTTTTTATATAAAGTTTCAAAAGTTGGTATAATCTCGACTATGTAACTAAAACAAAACTAAACAAAACCACACAGGAATGTTAATATTTACAAACACGTTATCTGTAGTCCTATTACTTAGGTCGAGACACATTTCAATATCTCTATTACATAATCTAAATATTATTTTAGGAGGTTTTAAATTCTTTATTTTATATATTAACTGAGATTTTAATATATTAGTACATGAAAGGTTAGGTTAAGGTAACGGGTTAAGTAGGCCAATAATAATAAAATTATAAATAAGTGCTCGTTTTAAAATTACATAATCTAGATATTTTCTAAGGTTTAAGTTGTTAGAAAATATCTAGATTATGTAGTTTTTAGGGTTTAAGTTTTTAGAAGGTTCAGATGTAATGTATACATTTGACAGTTTGCTTCATATTATTAGACTACATTAAAATATCCAAGATGTTTTTAATATGACCAATCAATATTATGTGACTTGGGTGAGTTTATTATTTTGTTAAAATATTTTTTTAAATGTGTTTTTGTACCAAACAAATAGTCCTACCCATATTAATTAATTTGTAAATATAGTCATAAAATATTGATATTTTGGAGAAAAAATAATCTTATATTAAGCTTTATATGATGAACACTGATCCCTAAGGTTTATTTACCCTCGAAAACCTCCTAATTTATTGTACATCTACTTAAGCATATGTGCAAGCACACAAAGTTGGATTAATAGGCCTACAATAATAATTTAAATGCACACATATGTTGTATCTTAATATATACAGGCCTAATAGGCCACATTAATTTATTGCTTACCTCATATAATATATATAAGTTTTTTAAACAATTTAGGCATTTTAATGAAAGACGAGATGAATCATTTCTGAAAAAAATAAATATAGGTTAGGGCTAATTTCTAAATAGAAGTGGCACAATACTAAAGTGTGTGACATTTCAAATGTTATTAGGTTTAGTGTGTAAATAATATTATAGAGTTGATTCACATTTAAGATACAAGTTTTTGAACAGGTGTATTGCTTACTCATTGAATAAGCACATATTAGCAACAATATCTACATTTAATAGCAGTTGCCAGCCACTTGATTTAATGTAGCACAGCAAACAAATTTAATAAAATAAAGTGCAACTTAGAATAAAGTTATTAATTAAACCCCTCCTACCGCTCAATCTATTAAATGACATTCAAACATCAATCCAGACTCATTACTTAAACAGAAATTTGTAAATAAAATCTGATATTAAATAATTTCTGACAAGTTGTACCTTTTCAACCTGTTTAGGTTGTCATTTGTTTTAAAAATGATCATTCCAATGTTATTAGGAGCCACAGAAATGTTCTCTCAAAGTTTATAAGCTAATGTTTTGAAATGATTATAAAAAGATAGATAGTTAAATGAAAGTATAATTCATTTCTTTAAAACTATTTTATAGCTTCAAACTAATTTATATTCACGCATAACGTATAGCTAATAGTGAATAGTACATATCACATAGTGCAGAGGATTTTTAACACATTATTTTCGAATATTGAGTTTATAGATGCTTATGTGCTATGTTTGAAAATAGACTGCTCTTTTATCAGCCAAAATCTGCTCCTGTGTTCATGTTTGAAAATGTCTTGTAGTTCTTATTAACAATGTTGTTTTGTTTTAGAATCAATGTCTACGATTATATACAAGATTGAAAATAAGAAAGAAATAGTACATTTTTTATTTTATTATTAAGAAATAGGTCTAATATAATATTCACAACAACAATAATACCAGAATCAAATAAAAATCAAATTTTAATATAAGTGACCCGACCCGCTTTGGTAGCTATTCTCGCAATAGACTGGACTGCCGAAAATGGAGACCGGACGGGTGCATTGAGGGTGGTTTTCACTCTCCCTCCACGCAAATTAGGGGACATTTACTCTGAATTAAACCTAGCTAATCCCTAACACATTAGTGTAATTAGTACATAGGCGTATAACCCGAACGGGTAATTAGACGTGATGCTAAAAAAAAATAGAGACCCGCTTCGGTGGCCGCATGTTCTAAATTAAAGCGTCACTCTTGTAATAGGCTAGACTGCCAATGATGGGGAAAGCGATATTCGATCCCAGTTTGATATACTGAGGGTAGTTTTCCTTAGTGACTTTACACTTTCCCTTTTCGCAAATGCGGGTACACTTGTTCTAAATTGAACCTTCCTAATTCTTAGCACATTGGCATAATTAGTACAAATGCGTATAGTCCAAACGGGTAGTAGGACGTGATGCTTGAAAAACCAATTTAGGCAGCTAAATTAACTTAGTGAAATATTTTAGAGAACTTTTCTAGTAGTGCAAAGAGGCTAGACCATTTCATATTTATAAATGAGCATCGATTTAAGTAGGTAAGACCTTAAACACTACATTTAATTATTGTAATATTTTTATAGTGGCCTCGTTGAGGGGGAAAACCCCTTATTATTAAATCAAATACGGTAGTTCAATAAGAAACTTTAATCTCGAGATATCCGTGGGCGTGACTATTGAAAATATCTTCCTCTTGGTCGCTACGCATAAGACAACAGGTTACCTGAAGTTTCCTTAGCAACCGTGTGACAGACACTGATTGTGGTGTAGTTCTGAAACACCCTTAACCAACCATACCAGGAAGCGTGAACAAAGTCAAGGAGTTACAAGAGAATAACAGTATTTATTTTATTAGATATAAGAGTAAAGGATGATACAAAGTATATAATACAAATGAGGCAAAATTGTTTAAAGTTCGTTATGATAAAGATTAAAGCTAAGCAAATTATTTTATTAGAGACCAAAATGATTAGCAGGACCTCAGCCAAAAACTTCAATATAAACATTATGTCCAACAAATACTAAAACTGACAAGCGTTTAAAGTCGAAGGTTTCGAGGTACATATATTTTCCCATTTATCTAGGTATAAAGTGGAAGACTTTAATACAGGCATATTTCACCTTTAATATGAAAATAGACTAAGCTCTGACATGAGAAATATTAATGTAAACATATTATTCCAAGAAAATTGACACGGCTATAAAAGAAAGGCAGTAATATAGAAAATGGCGTCCCCCATTAATATATATAAGTCATTCAACAGCTTATAACAATCATAAATGACGAGATGTTGTCAATATACCCCAAAGGTTTTACAAGTTAACATTGCTCCAAAACCTCACAATCCTAAAAAAATACATATATACAATGTCAGAGCACATTAACGTAAAGACTATAATATTAACTGAACCCACCAGCAATGGCGTAAAAACCCCGGGCACAGCAATGACTTGGGTCCCAAAATTATGTAATAAATTTACATTATAGATTGCCAGCCCCCTGAGCTAACGACCTGACAAACGACGCAATAGAGTCGTGAGTAATACCATACAACATCTGAAGGATGTCTTACAACCTCAAATAGGCCATCTCGTATCTTACAATATTACTGTTACAGTCAAATTCGGTATTTCGTGCAAACAAACATTAAATATGCAGCCAAAGCTATCATCCCTGAACTATACTTATTTTCTGAAGTCCCAAAAGATTTAATAAAGGCGGTAAGAGCGCGCTTATAAATTCGCCGATAGGTGACGAGGAAAGAAAGTTTACCCATGAACAAAAGTTTGGTCCCCCAAACAATTAAATATACATAAGACGTGGATAGACATTATCCACGTCGAAACCTCGAACAAACCCATTCTAAATATTTAGCAACCAAATTAAATACGTCCAAAACAATAAAAGAAAAAAGAAAAGAAAAGATATCCTCATTTTATGCCGAAATAGAATTTTGGATGATACAATTAAGTCTAAGGTTAATCCAACGCTCTCACCTTAGAAGCCAGTGATACAATGAGTAACCAAGTAAAAGATATATTGCAATATATAGTTGTCACAAATATCAGACATGCCCACAGAGAGAGGGAAAAGAGAGGGAGAAAATGGAGTGGAAGAGGGGAGACAAGCAGCGTTTAGGAGGGATAGCGACGACTCCAGGAGCAGCTAGAAACTTGTAGAACCATCGAAGTGGTGGGACCGGAAACTCCACTGGTCAAGTTACATCCCTCGTTTGTTTCTGGGCGGAGCTTCCATCACGAGCGGAGTTTGATGGTATCTCCATTTAGTCAGTGGGATAGTGTACTAGGTAGAGGATGTCGTGGCACGTGTGCTCCAGAGTTTGCATTCAACAAGGCCGAGGCTGAGTGTACTCCCATTTGATTGAGTTAGTTGTTGTCTTTTTTGTAACACCGTTACAGTTCCTTTGAATTTTAGGGATTGGGCACCAATAAACAATCTGTCTAGAGAA
>CABFWB010008690.1:0-16555 GCA_902151455.1 Timema bartmani
CCTGATTAAGTGTGGGTCCTAAGCGTAACTGTGTGCTCTCGGAGTAGTAGGAAGCGAAGGGCGAGGGGTGCATCCGCCTCTCCGGATTGCCGGGAACGGCGGGTGGTGGAAGAGACCTCGAAACCTGATGTGGCAGTTGCACCGAAGGGGACCTCTAGGGCGGAAACGCCCCGGAGAACCCGTGACGGTCGATTACCCCTTGGCTATGAGAATTGTGCTGGTGGGGGGCCGTTACAACTTAATGCTCCAACTATGCCAGAGGGGGCGGTTCGATGTATGAGACGGCCCCCCAAACCCACTTTCTCTAATTAACTAATGATGGCAACAATACATGGAATAAACGTTTCTGGTGCCAAACTCGGTGAGAAAAGAGACGAGAAGGATAGCGAAAGGAGTGAATTAGGGGAAGTGGAAGCGGGGAAGGAATGGAGGATGGCGAGAGTAAGGATCAAAAAGGTAAGCGTAGAGAAAGGCGGAGAGAGTGAAGGAGGTGCGACAGGTAGAGTGGTAAGAAATGAAGGAAGAGGAAAGACGATGTGGAGCGAAGAGGTGGAAGGACAGGGTCTGACGACGTCAGACAGTGACAGAGAAGTAGAGATGGTCGAAGAGAGAGCGGGAAAGAGAAAAGGGGGCGACAGTGGGGAAAAGGTGGAGAAGACGAAAGTGAAAAAGACGAGGAAGGAGATGGGCAAGGAGAATGTAGCGTGTGAGTTGGAAAGAGTAAAGAAGGTCAAAGACCCGAGGACAAGGTTTATCGAGTGTATGAATATGATCGAAGCGGTCATGCAGCAGGCAGGACGAAACAAAGGAGTGTATAGGCCGGCAGTGGAGAAGGTAGCTGGGGCCAATGCCGAGATGAGGGAGATTGCGTGCTCGGCAATGGACCAGGTACTGGTGTTGAAGGGAAGGGTAGAGGAGAGAGGAGGTGGTAGGAGCCATTAAGGCTACGGTATGGGGGAGGAGGCCCGAAGGAGATGAGGAGGCCAGGGTAGATCTGAGGGGCTTCCCACCTCTGACGATGGCCAGGAATGGAGTTGGAAAAGGGACCCTACCGTCACCCTCAGGAATAAAGGGTAGGCAGGTAGAGAGTGTGGTAATAGTGAGGGCGGCGGGGGAGCCCAAAAGCGGGGAGGGTGTTAGGAAGGTGATGGAGAAGGAGATAACACCGAGTGAGATAGGGGTAAAGGTAAAGAGAATGAAAAATATAAGAAAAGGAGTGCTGCTCACGGTGGAGAAGGAAGAACAGGTGCAAAGGCTGATGAATAGTAGGGTGTTGGAAAGTAAGGGTTTAAAATCGGAAAAGCCGGGTAGGAGACCACGTATATTTGTGTACGACGTCCCGATGGAGGGGACTGCCGAGGCAGTTATAAACGAGATCCACCACATGAATATGGTGGACTCGGCGGTAGGGGTAGAAGATTTTAGAAAGGAGTTCACGAGGGTGAGAGAGCTGGAGCATCCCGGAAGAAGAACAGATGCAATTGGGTAATTGAGTGTAATCCGCGAGTCAAAAATAGACTCGTGGGCTTAGGTAGGATATATATCGGTTGGTTAAGCTGTAGAGTAAGAGACTATACGGATGTGATGAGGTGTTATAAGTGCCAGGGGTATGGACACGTCGGTAGGACGTGTACGAGAGAGTTGGCTTGTAGGAGGTGTGGATGTAGACACGATTTGACGAGGTGTACAAGTAGTTACAAGTATGTACAAGTAGTGTCCAAGTAGTGTACAAGAAGTTAACATGCGTTAATTGTAAGAGAGCGGGTAGGAATGACAGACACGAGGTCACGGACAAGAAGTGTGTCGCTTATGTGAATGCTCTGAAGTTGGTAATACAGAGAACTGACTATGGGGAGTAAGGTAGGGCAAGTGAACGCGGGAAGATCGAGAGTGGCGATGGCAGAGCTGGAGAAAGTGGTGGAGGAGAAAGGTATCGAGGTACTGGCGGTTCAGGAACCGAACAGCGTGAAAGGTGTGGTACGTTTTGGGCGAGGAAGAGTATTCTATATGAATGAAGAAGGTGAGGAGATATGGGCGGTATTGATGGTTATGAATGAAGAACTAGAGGTATTTAGACTAAGTCAATGGTCGAACACGAGGTATGCGGTCGTAAAGGTTGGACCACCACTGAACTTGGTATTGGCATATAGTTATTTTAAGCATAACGAGGATATAGGTTTACATACGGCGAGAGTGGAGAGAATAGCGAGAGGTATTGGTAATAAAAGAATAGTGATATGTGCGGATGTAAATGCGCGATCTCGACTCTGACACGATCGGTTGCTAGATGCGAGGGGTGAGGTTGTGGAGGACTTGATTGTGGTGTGTAATCTAGTGGTTGTAAACGAAGAAGGTCAGGGGAAGACCTTTGAAAACACGCGAGGTATGAGGTCCAACTTCGATGTGACGTTGGCCTCTAGAAATGTAGAAACAGAGGAATGGAGAGTTGACGGGGGTGCGATCGAGTCCGACCACAAGCTGATCACTTTTAGGGTAACCGATAGAGATGACAGAGGAGGAAGAGCGGAGAGAATGGAAGGAGTGGTAAGGTATGATGTGAAAAGAGCGAATTGGGAGCGTTATAGTGAGGTACTGGAAGGAGTGGAGGACGGGAATTTGGAGGAAGTGATTGGAGTGGAAGAGAAGGCGAGAGTGCTGCAGGAGAGAACCCTCCGTGCTGGAGAAGAATGTATACCAAAGATAGGAAAGAGAAGGAATAACTGGTGGACTAGGGAGCTAACTGGACTTAGGAGAATGAAAAATAGGTTAAGGAGAGTATGGCAGGCGACAAGGTAAAGAGAAGAGGAGGTGGAGGTACGGAAGAAGAGATATACGAGAGCAAGAGATGAATATAAGAGGAAGGTTAGGCAGGAGAAGAGTAAGGCGTGGAAAAGGCTGGTGGAAAGTGAGACAGAGGATCCATGGGGCAGAGTGTATAAGGTCGTAGCTGGGAAGTGTAAACCTAACACGACACTCAGCGGACTAGAGAAGAAAGGCGGAGGGTAGACAGCGGATGTGGAGGAAACCGTGGAATTGCTTCGCGAAGGGCTATTGCCGGACGATGTGGTAGAAGGAGAGAGGCAATATCACTGGGATACCCGGAGAAACGCGAGTGTCCCGAGCAGGGGGAGGATATGGCGAGAGTGACGGAGGAAGAGGTGAGGAAAGCGGTAAGGAGGAAGAGGTGAGGAAAGCGGTAAGGAGGAAGAGGTGAGGAAAGCGGTAAGGAAGTATGAGGAACAAGAGGGCGCCTGGTGAGGATGGTATAAAGGTGGAGATGGTAAAGGCAAGATATGAGTCTGTAAAGGTAGCGCTGGTAAACATAATGAATGGTATGTTGGAGGAAGGGGTTTTCCCTGAAGTATGGAAACGAGGAGAACTAAAGGTGTTTTTAAAGGGGACGGATAAGTCCCCGAGTAGGCTAAGTCTTACAGACCAGTGACCCTACTGCCAGTTATGGGTAAAATTGCGGAGAGTGTAATGGCGAGTAGGCTGAGTATGTATCTAGATAGCATCGGCTTCTTCAGTGAGAAGCAGTATGGGTCAGGAAGGATTTAAGCACGGTAGATGCCCTCAGGCAGATGAGTAGAGAGGTGGAGGAGACCGAGGAGAAATACGTACTTGGGATGTTCCTTGACATCTCGGGTGCGTTTGATAATGCGTGGTGGCCGAGAGTGTTAGAGATATTGCGAGATGCGAGGTGTCCCAGAAATCTGTGGAAGGTAATTGAGGACTATTTTAAAAATAGGAGGGTAACGCTAAGAATGGAGGGGGTGGTGAAGACCAAGACTCCAACGAAGGGGTGCCCCCAAGGTTTGGTGCTTGGACCGCTACTATGGAATGTGGTATTCAATTACTTTCTCAACGGAGACTATGGTGAAGGGGTGAGTGTAGCTGCGTATGCGGACGATGCGCTAGTACTGGTAAAAGCAGATGCGAGAGAGGAGCTAGAGAATAGAGCGGCAAGAGTGATGGGAGAAGTGTTGGAATAGGGTAGGAGGAATAAGCTGGTATTCTCCTAAGACAAAACAGGTGTCATGATTTTGAAGGGAGAATTGAGTCGGAGGAGGAGACCAAGAGTGCCGATGCAAGGAAGGTGGGTGAGGTACGAGGAGTGTGTAAAGTACCTAGGTGTGTGGATAGGTGAGAAAATGACGTTATTTAGACATGTAAGAGAATTAAGCGAGAAGGTGATAAAGGTGTACATGAAACTGACGAGACTGGCGAAGGCAAACTCAGGGTTTAGCTGTAAGACATTAGGGGTGATGTACCGTGGCATCGGTAGAGGCGATCATTACCTATGGAAGTGAGATGTGGAGTAAGGTGGAGAGGAAGGTACATGTGAGGTTACTGAGGAAGACGCAAAGAACGATATTGCTGGCAGCAACGAAGGCGTACAGGACGGTGTCGCACGAGGCGCTACCGGTCCTGGTGGGGGTTCTGCCGGTAGATCTGTTGGTGAGAGAGCGTGTCATGAGGAGAGAGGATAAAGAAAGAGGAATCGATAAGCGTGAAAGTAAAATAAGAGTAAGAGAGGTGGTGATGGAAGAGTGGCAGAGGAGATGGGAGAACACGGAGAAAGGTAGGAAAACTTATAGGTACCTGCCGGAGGTGAGGATGAGGAAGAAATGGCTGAAGATTGATCACTATACAATGCAGGTATTGAGCGGCCATGGAGACTTTGCGGAAAAACTGAGGGGCTTTGCGCTGGTTGAGGCAGGCTAATGCGAGGTATGTGGAATGAGTGAAGACGCTTGGCACTCGGATGCGGAGTGCCAGAGGTTTGAGGATGAAAGGGTAGATATGGTAAGGCTGTTAGCGGAGGAAGGGATGAGATGGGAACGGAGGAGTATGGTGTAGTGAGAGGATCTCCGCGGCGTTCACTAGAATGGTTGGGACGATAGGTAGGAGGAAGGAGAGGGACAGGAGAGAAGAGGAAGTTATGTAGGGAGGAGAGAGGTGAAGCCCGACGTCGTGATCTGGCAACGGAGATCGGCGCTTGGGCTAGATGGTGGAGTGATGGAGCCCGACGCTGAGAATCGGAAACGGTGATTGGCGCTTGGGCTCAATGGTGTAAATCGGAAACGGTGATTGGCGCTTGGGCTCAATGGTGAGAATCGGAAACGGTGATTGGCGCTTGGGCTCAATGGTGTGAATCGGACAAGGGCCCGGGGACACTGCTGGAACCGCTTGGTGAAGGCTGTGGTTCTCAGGCAGATTATAAACCATATTAGAGGACCCGATGCTGGTCTCTGAACCTGAAGTGTAAGGGTGACGGGGTCAGCAATTGGGCCAAAATGGGAGGCGGTTCGAACACCGTGGTGGGTACCTCCTCGTGGTCCCCACTGGGCAACGGGTGGCAAGGCGAGTGCCGGGCATGTCAAGTGCTCGGTGTGAGCTGGTCACCCGGCTAAACCCCACCTCCCCCTAGTGGTGTACACCCACTGCAAAGGGGGCGTCCAACTCTCACATGCGGGTGCTAGCGTATGTGGGGTTTTTTCCGGGTTACTAGTCCCAAGGTAAAGTGGTTGCACTATAGAAGGCCACTGAGCCCACAGGAATAGTGTAGCTGGAAATGAAGCCCGGAAACGGGATGTAGAGAGGATACATATGACGTAGCCACTCGTACTCCATCTCCACGACCAATAATCTCCGATGCACTGGAAACTCTAGGCCGAGAACTCGGAATAAACATCCCCGAGGACATCTAAGAAGAGCAGCCACCATGTACGAGGACTGTCCTGGGCGCCAGGGACTCTGGAGACCCAACAGACATCATGGAAGAAGGGGAGGATGACAACGCCTCACCATGCTCGGTGATCTACGGACCCCGAGTTCCTCTAGTCTGGGATGCGGAATCTACACCACCGGTGTTGATATCCCAGTGCCAGTACTCACCGATATCTGTGGAGCCCCTACATCCAGTATGTCTCCGCGACCGGCTCAAGTTTAGAGTACTCAGGACCGGTATCAACCTGCCTAGGCCGCTTGACACCCCACATCTCTTTCGGCGGACACGAACAAGCCCAATGATGTCAAGAATCATCATCGACTGGTTGAATTCCGGCCTAATCATGGAAGAATACTGCAGCGACGCCTTCCCCCTATTCCTGATTCCAAAAAGGAATCAGGGGACCAGGGTTATCCATGACTTCTCAGCCTGAACGGACTTCATTCAAACACCGAAGTTCAGCCTATGTTCTGCAGGAGCTGCCCTTCGAGAGATACCCCAAGACTACTGGATGATCAAAACGGACCTGAGTCATGGATTCTATCAGATCCCACGAGTCATACCGCTTCGCAGGAATCTATTACGGCGGAAGGAAATTCTGTTTCACCAGGCTCCCGATGGGACACGCCCTCGCTCCGTCCAAAATGCAGCAGATCATGACAGAAGCCACTACAGCCATCGAGCAATAGTATACCTGAACGACACATTGTTCTACGCAGAAAACGCCGAAATATTGGAAGCCGTACCGAAAATGTTAAGGGAGATGGGCCTCTCCCTTAGCGAGAAGAAGTCGTGCCTGATACCAACCACATCGCCGGAGTACATGGGCTTTCTGGTGGACACCACCACAAGACGACTTACCATCAAACCGCAAGCATCCAGGAAGGCACAGAAGCTCTGCCACCAGGTCCCGCAACTCAACACCAAGGACAGGGCCAGGGTGGCAGGTTATATCTCCTGGCTGGCGTTCAACCTGGATTGGCCAGCCTACGCCGTGGCGCAGATCTACAGAGGTTCCGGCGCGTGGGCTCTAAGGTTCCTCCAAAACTACCCATGGACAACTCAGCAGCAGGCTAACCAACAGAGGGCTATAGGAACCACATTCTTAGACGCCACTCCGTACACTCTAGCCGGCTTCATTGTGGATCCTCCGGCCTGTTGGACTGGATACCTATACTGTTCGAATTAATTGGGACAAATATGTTTTCCTTGTCTGAGTTGATATGTGATTACTAGTGATGTCCCAAACCGCCTGAAACCGGTTATATCTGCCTAGAGGCAGTGTGACGGGTCGACCTTGACTGTAATTTACTCGTTTTACTGGTTTTAGTGTATCAGTAGTTCAGTTGTGAGACTTTCAGTGTGGCATCTGGTGGTTATAATTTTGCGTTCCGTGTATCACGTGTTACTTTTGCTTGTTCAAAGATGGATATTACTCCGAGGAAGCGTTCTAAAATAATCGCTCTTGATGAACACACTTCTATGACCGTGAGAGATATAGCTACGGCTATTGGTGTGGGCAAATCAAGTGTTTCAAGAATTTTAAGAACATTTCAAGATTCCGGATCATCGTCTCCAAAAAGAAAAGGAAAATGTGGGCGCAAACGGAAAACTACTCCAAGAACTGAGAAAATTCTAATAAGAAATAGCAAAATAAATCCAAGAAAGACAAGCACAGACCTTCGAAGGGATTTATTGGATTACGGTGTTGAAGTGAGTACCTCAACTGTACGGAAAAGGCTTCTGGAAGTTGGTCGTAAGGCAACAAGACCAGTGAAAAAATAATTTTTAACTCAGAAAATGATGAAAAACCGTTTAGCATGGGCCAAAAAATACCGATCATGGACTGTTTACGACTGGAAGGTGCTTTTCAGTGATGAAACACATTTATTTGTGCAGGGATACAAATAAAGTGTAGTTAGACGAAGTGAAGGTGAAACTCTGCGACTAGATCATATCCAACAGACTGTAAAACACACTTCTAAACAGATGTGTTGGGGTTTTTTCACAACAAATGGCACTGGAAGCTTAGTTCCTCTTAAAGGCATGATGAATTCTGTCAAATACATAGAAATATTACGCAGTAGGATTGTTCCATTCATGAAAACATTTGATGGAACATTTCAACATGACTTAGCTCCTTGTCACACTTCGAAATTGGTCCAGACTTTTATGCGGGAAAATAAAATAAAAGTGCTTGATTGGCCTGGTAATTCACCAGACCTAAATCCCATAGAGAACTTATGGCATATTCTCAAGAATCGCTTAGCTAAGATTAATTGCACGACAACAGAACAAATGATAAAAAGTGCTATACAATTGTGGTTCCATGATGATGAAGTCAAGAACATGTGCGCTACACTAGTGGAGTCAATGCCAAGACGTGTTGAAGAGGTCATTTCTGCTAAAGGAGGACATACTTCGTACTAATATAGAGATTATCAGTCTACTTAAGGTGTGTAATGATTAAAAGCTAAGGTTTTAGAAAAAAAATAGATTTTTCCCTTTATCTCAATTAATTCGAACAGTATAGTACGATCACCACTTAAAATCAACAGGGCGGAAATGACGGCGGCACTGCTAGCCTTGGGTTGGTACCACCAGCGCAACCCAGAACATGACATCAGGCTCAGCACCGACAACACTACGGTACTGAACTGCCTGCAGACGTTGTTTCTCAGTGGCTGGAATGCGAGCTCTCCACGCGAAGATATTTCACAGACTACGAGGCCTCAACAACGGTGTTATGGATACCGAGCGAGTTGAACCCCGCAGACAGCACATCCAGGCGACTTCTGAGGATATGTTTTTATGTGCTTAAATTGTGCAAAGGACAGCTCAACTGATAATTAGTGGGGGAAAAATCATTGTAACATAGAACCTCCATAGTCCATAGTTTTATCAAGGTTATAAATATCACGGTGTTATGGTGCTTGTCACGGAATAAGGAACCATGTGTCACGGAATAAGGAACCATGTGTCACGGAATTAGGACACTTATCACGTAATAAGTACCTTGTTATATTTTTATAATAACAATGTATCTCCATACAAAAAAAATTAATAAATAAGGTTCATATTCTATAAACAACTAATAAAAGTTTCAAACTTTAAGTTACTTGAAAATTTTTTTAACTCAAAATTCATGGGAAAAAATCATCTCAACCTAATATTATCACGGAATTAGGCTACTTTACCCCACATGGGTTAGATAAGGTTTATAGCTTGAATTGTTTTTGTTGTAGGTACAAAGAATACAATATGCCTACATATCCACAGTGTAAACATGAAAATCACATACTGTATGACTGCAAATTATTGAAAATGCATGATAAATATTACTACGAGATGTTCTATCAAAAACCCCGAAAAGATGTTCAGGATAACTATTGAAAAACACACACAGGGCCGTTTCTACCATTAGGCATATAACAGCGTGTACTGCTAACATGACAATGTTACTACCCACCCCTAAACAAGCTAATATTCATAGACATCCTGCAATAGAAATACTACCCCAAATAATCTTGTACTTATAGATGTCCAGCATTATTAAACATCACGATCTTATTATGTCAAATATAGGTGTTCTGCTCATGCATATATCTGTCAGAGTAGAGCTACTTGCAAGCCCAGCCTCATCACCACAAATGCTAGATTGGAGAGAAGTCCAAAACGCGCTACATATTGTGCAGAACCCTGATGTTCCTACGGAGTGAGCTTGCAATGCTCTGATTGGCCCGTGCTGTACTAAGACCAGACCACTCATATTCTTGGACACCTGGGTGGCGTACGTGACCTAATCAGCGTAGCTCTACAACTGCTCGTCCTGTGTCTTGGAGTTCGTGTTTTGGATATAAGTCGAATGCAGCGGCTGAATATCAAGACAACAAGAACCTGGGGTACGTGATGACAACAAAGCAACCTTCTAACCTGATGTTAGCTAATGACGTAATAAATAACAAAGGAAAACTCCCACCTACCAACCTTGCAACTAGACCTATATAACGAGGGAATACACACAATATCGAGAACCATTACAACCACCACTTCCACGAGAAGTACTCTTCAGGACTAGGACAGTATATAGCCAGGATGGCTAATAATATCTTTGTTTGAATCTATAAACTATGTATTGCTGCGATGGGTTTGATTTTCTTGAATACTTTGGTTTAATTTGTTAAGGAAATCTGTCAGTGTAGGCATCGGTAATGTTTTGCTAAATACTTTTTATTTTTAAACATAAATTCTGTTATGGAGCACTTAATGTTCCCTGTTGCCTCATGGGCGCTAGTACCTTTTTATTTTGTCGGCTTAAATAGGTAGCCACATTTCTTGGTTCTTTATGTGTTTTGCAATATTTAGGTTGAATATATTTTTTTTTGCTATCAGTAATAACTTAAATTCATAAGTTGGCAATGTTTCTTTATTTGGATATTTTGTAGACTTCTTTTCTTTGAAGTTAATATTAAAGTAACTTATTTTTGTTGATTAATATGATTTTGACTTTAATATTCGCTGTTTCATTTAGGCAAAATTTACAAGTTTTCTAACGTAACTTCGTTTTTCTATTAGAAATTTAAATGTGGGAATCTTGTTTGTGTAGGTTGTTTGATCCAATTATGAATGAACATCTCAGGAGGATACAAAGACATGCTCACTATTTAGGCAACATTATTCAAAACGAACTGATCCAAGTGCTATCAAACGGTATCAAAGAGAAAATCATTTCATTGGTTAAAAAGGCAAAGCCCGAATGGATAGTAAGACGCGGTGCTAAATAAAAAAAATAAAAAAGGCAAAGTATTTTTCAATAATTCTTGATTGAACCCCAGATATCAGCCGCACGGAACAAATGACCATGATCATAAGATTTGTAGACATCGTGTAATATTCAGGAACAGAGTCATTTCAGTCTTCTATCTAAGAATTCCAAGAAAGCAGCCTCGTGCAAATAAAAGAACACTTTTTGGGATTTGTGCCACTAACCGAAACCACAGGTGAATCGATGAATCATGTTCTGATCAATCAGCTCCAAAGCTTGTCATTGTCAATTGAAGACCTACGAGGTCAGGTTTATGATAACTGGAGTAATATGAAGGGCAAGGAAATGGGTCTCCAGAAGTAAATTTTGGATACTAATCCGTGTGCCTTCTATGTCCCCTGTAGTTCCCACACCCTCCTGAACATTGTGGTAAATGACGCTGCTTCGGGTTGCACTGAAGCAACATCCTTTTTTGATGTTATACAACGATTGTATGTATTATTTGCTGCGTCTCCACGTCGATGGGATATACTGAAACGTCATATATCATATTTGACTATAAAACCTCTAAGTGATACTCGGTGGTCAAGCAGGATCGATGCCTTAACTCCCATCAGGTACCAGTTACCGCATGTGTATGATGCGTTGTTTGAAATTACTGAAGATTCAACTCTCGCAGGCTCTTCTGGTACCATGACTAAGGTTGGCGCTGAAGGTCTTCTAAACAGCTTTTCTTCATTTAAGTTCGTTATGGCAGATGTAACATGGCACAGTATATTATTTCAAATCAATTTTGCAAGAGAAGCACTTTACTCTTGAGAAAACAGTAAATGAGCTTAAAAATACAGAGGAGTATTTAGAAAAACATGAGGAGTGGCATGGAATTTTAGAGAGTTTTGGTTGATGATCGAGAGCTAGCTGAAGTAATCAATATTGAGCCAATTTTTTTTAGCCAGAGATAAGAAGGAAGAAAAGTAAATTGTTCGCTTACGTATCAGAAGATGAAACCATCGCTGACCCCAAAGAGAAGTTCAGAGTAAATTACTATTTTGCAATATTGGATACGGCAATTACTTCTGTAAAAGAACAATTCACAAAGTTGAATGACATTGTAAGATTATTGTTTTCTATATAATATAAGTGACCTCAAGATGAAAACTTCCAAATAACTCATGGATTTGTTTATCAAATTGGAAACAGCTCTAACCCGGCGTAGCCCTGGAGAAACCCCATCTTTTCTAAAGGACAGTGACGCGGCAGCTCTCTGCTCTGAACTTTCAGAAATAAGTCATTGAAAACACACAAAAAATGCGAAACCCAAATATGTGCTAAACTATCTGTGCCAAAACAAGTCAGAAAATGGTTTCCCTAATTTGTTCGTAGCTCTTCGTATCCTTTTTACTTTACCGATATCAGTGGCAAGTGCGGAGAGGAGTGTCTCAAAACTCAAATTAATAAAAACCTATCTGCGTAGTTCCATGAGCCAAGAGAGAGACTCGTGGGACTATCCCCAATTTCAGTAAAAAAATACATAGTTTACCAGCTTGAAAGAGATCTTATTAAAGACTTTGCTAAAATAAAGGCAAGGAAGGTACCGTTGGATTAAGAGAAAGAACCCAGAACACCATTGAAGTTGGAAGAGAGAAATTTAAAAATTAAATAAAATATCATGAACAGTGCCTATTTAGTTATTTAATGTTTGATGTGTTTCATTGTTTAATGTTGAATAGAAGTTATTTTATATCTAATGCATTAATTCTTCTAGCATGGATGACAGGGGGAAAGTGTGATGGTAGTAAAAGGGTGGGGACGACATTTTTCATTTCTCGCCTAGGGCGGCAAAATACCTAGAAACGGCGCTGAACACACAATCTATAACATTAAAAGGAAAAGAGCAACAAAAGGAACGTACTCTGAGAAGGATGCAACAGCCAAATACTTCATTAAAAAAATTAGCACAAAACGAAATTCGAGCTTGCAGAGAGGCATTTCTCATTATTCTCGGCATATCGGCGAGATGTGTCAATACAGTGCTCAAGAAGTATTATCACACTGGCAATGTTGATGAAAAGAGGGGTGGTTTTAGAGAAAGAAGAATATCAAAACAAGAAGGAATGTGTGGTGATTTGGTTTATTAACACTCTCAAGTGTGTAGAATCACACTACTGCAGGGGAAAGAGTAA
The DNA here is from genome assembly GCA_902151455.1 of Timema bartmani. Classification (NCBI taxonomy): domain Eukaryota; kingdom Metazoa; phylum Arthropoda; class Insecta; order Phasmatodea; family Timematidae; genus Timema; species Timema bartmani. Next base: position 12,680 of record CABFWB010008690.1, read on the forward strand.
CAGAAAATATTTACCTTCAGAGTTAAGTATCACAATGTTGTGGAAGATGTACTCAGAAATTCAGACAAACGTACCCGTAAAAGAAAGTTATTTCCGTATGATTTTTAATAATTATTATAATTTGGGTTTTAGATCTCCTAGATCAGATATGTGCTCTGTGTGCCTTCAACTTTGAGGAAGAATTGCTTCAGCGAAATACGAAAGATGAAGACAATCTTAACAGAACTGCGTGTTCATAAAACTCGCACTAAAGCATTCTTTGAACTTTTTACTGACTCTCTTAAAGGGTGTCGTGTCAGAGTGCTAACATCATCTAGCGTCTCTGGAATCGGCACCCAAGTGCCTTATCTTCCACGTCCACTGTTGCCATAAGAACACAGCACGTGAGGGTCGGTAACCCCCTGCTGTCAGAAGGTGGGGGGGCTAACGGAAAGAGGCTATACCCTTCGGGGGAAGGGGTATGGGCCTAGCAAGCCCATACCTGTCTAACATTGCTCCTAATAACGATGGAGATGCCTCGGACCTGGTTGCGCATGGCCCCGCGTGCCAGGTAACTTAGGAGGTTGTTGTTGATGAATTGGCTTTGGATGATACGGTTACGATTTTGGTCCCCTTCTCGCGCAAGAATTGTACTGTGTGCTCTAATCTCCCGGGCGAGGGGGGTATATATCGAGCACTGACGTTGAGAGATTGTATAAACCATATTAATGACGCCATAAGGGTCACCAGGTGATTATGGAATGTAAGAAGTGTGGTAAGCCCTATACTAATAAGCATGCTATTCTGTGCCACACTGTCAAGTGCCCCGGTAGGAAGCCGGTGGAGGAATATGGATGTAATGAATGCGGTAAAAGCTACGTTTCCCAGATTGGGTTGTCGCAGCATATTAGGCACCAGCATCCGGTAGCCCGTAATATGGAACGGCTCGCTGGGCAGGCAAGTAGGACGGGCGATCGTCCCCAGCCCAGTGGTGCTGGGAAAGTCTTTTCCGAAGAAGAAATTCGACGGATGATTGAGCTGGAAGTTGCCTTAGAAGGAGATAAGTTTATTGCCAAGAGGATTGCTCAAGTGTTGGGCAATAAAACTGCCAAACAAGTCCGGGACAAGAGGAGAGACCCAAACTACCGGAAAAGGGTGATGACCTTTAGCTGCATTTGTGGGGACGTTCTGAACTGCCAGTGTAACTCGGTCCTCCAGGACATTCCTCCAGAATCCTCTGTTATCAGGGAATTAAGAAGGAGGCCTGCTAGACAGTAAAGGTGGTCTGATGAAGACTCTGGTGACTCTGATGTGGTAGAAGTAGCTAATTGGAGGGACGCCCCGGATAAGAGACACTACATGGTGCAGCCTGGACAAGATTCCATTAAGTGATCTCATCACTAGGCTCAATGCTGTGCCGTCGGTTGAAGAGGCTGTACAGGACGGTACACCTCCCATGGAATGGGAAGAGATTGGTGTGGCTGATGCTGACTTGGAGGTTTTGGAATGGGTAGAAGAAGTCAGAAGGCACACTCAGGGGTTGAAGTGTGATCCTGGTCTCAAAAATTCAGGAATTGTTAACCGTCTTCTAGACACAGTGGGAACTTTGATAGTGTCCCCCCCCCCTATATAGGGGGCACTGGATGAACTGTATGAAGAGCTTTTACCTCTGTTCCCACAAAAAGAGGAGAGGGACAGTGGCCCACTAAGAGGACGGGCTAGAGTGGCGTATCGAAAATGGAAAAGGTATCGATACGCCAGGACCCAGGATTTATACAAGGAGGATCCGGGTTTGTTAGCTAAATGTCTTAGAAATGGGATTGATCATATCTCACCAAATATGGGTGAGATTGATAGAGGTGACGTTGTTGAGTTGTACGATGTGTTATGGGGCACGCGGCCGAAGGTGCGGCTTGAAGTAAGTGAAGCAGTGCAGGGGCTAGTGGCGCTGGTTAGTTGCATGCTTCCTATTACTCTGGATGGCGTTAAGGCCCGCGTCCACAGAATGAAAAAGTCATCGGCACCTGGGCCGGATGGGATAAAGCCGGGTGCTCTGGTAGGTAGAGGAGTGAATACTCTTCTGGCCAGGCTATTCAACCTTTTGTTGGTCTGGGGGCTTCTCCCAGCCAAATGGAGTGAAAACAGGACCACAATTATCCCCAAGGAGGGTAAGGACCCCCAAGCTGGTCACAAATTACCGGCCGATCACTATTGGGTCGGTTATTGGCCGAGTATTCTGGGGTATTATTGACCAGAGGATCAGAAGAGTGGTGAGGTTGAATCCCCGGCAGAAGGGATTCACGGTTGAGCAAGGCAGTTTCAACAACGTTAGGCTATTGGTGGAGTTGACCCAGCTAATGAAGAGGAACTCTGGTGGAGTGGGGATACAGCTCGATGTCGCTAAGGCCTTTGATACGGTGCCCCATAAGGCCATTGACCTTGCATTAAGAAGACAGGGGCTACCGGAGAGGTTGGTCCGGTTAATTGAAACAGCCTATATAGGCACTAGAACCGTAATCAATCACCCAAGAGGTGATATAGAAATCCAGATGAAGCGAGGAGTAAAGCAAGGCGACCCCCTTTCGCCTATTCTCTTTAATATGGTGCTTGATGGGCTTATTGAAAGGCTAGAAGCCATGCCAGGGTACACTGTTGGGGGCACCAATGTATCCTGCATAGCTTTTGCGGACGATTTATTCCTGTTCGCGGATGATGCGGACACGGGCCAGGCGTTGATGGATCGGACGGTTGAGTTTCTTGGTGGCCTCAAGATGAGTGTGTCCGTTCCTAAGAGCTCTGTTTTTAGGATAGTAGTTTTGAAGGACACGTGGGCCTTGACTGACCCGAGGATTGAGATAGGAGGGGTTGACCTCCGATGTGTTCGGGCTGGTGAGTTCTTGCAGTATCTGGGTATTGGGTTCTCATTATGGTCAGGAATCAATACCCAGGCTATGCTCAGCAAGTTAGATGTTGTCCTGAAGAGGGTGGAACAGGCCCCTCTTAAGTCTTATCAGAAACTGCGGCTACTAAACTCGTACTTATTACCGCACTATATGTACCAGCTCGTGGTGGCCATGGCCTCTGGCAATGTTTTAGTTGAGTTTGACAATTCCGTCCGCAGGTGTGTGAAAAATGTGCTACATCTGCCTAAATCGATTGCGGACGGAATTATATGCTGCAGTAATAGAAACGGGGGGCTGGGATGTCAGCGACTTGAAGAGTTGGTCTCCAGAGTATCCTTAGGAGCAGGATTGAAGCTCCTCAACTCTGACGACCCATTGATTGCTGCCATAAGCGGGGGTATGGCCATGAACGATGAGCTCAAGAGGATGGCCTGTAATGCAAGGATTGGTTTTCCTTATACCATGGTGGATCTGGCTAGATATAAAGAGAACTGCAAGAAGAGGGAGCTCAACAGATGGGCAGGCTTGTTGGCTCAAGGCAGGGCTGTTAGATCCCTGGAAAACGATAAAGTAGGAAATTCTTTTCTAAGGGACCCCACTCTTCTTAAGCCGTGCAGATTCATAACGGCCCTCCAGCTTCGTGCAAACACTGGAGGGGACAGATCGAGTCTGCACAGAGCGGTCCCACAGCAGGACCTGTTATGCCGCAAATGTCGGGCCAGTCGGGAGACTCTGGCCCACATTTTAGAGCAGTGTACGTACACGATGGCGCCAAGGATCCGATGCCATAACGAGATTCGTGAGCTTATCGAGGGCCGCATCCTGAGTGCTGGGAAGGATGTGGTGGTCACGAAAGAGGCAGAGGTTGATTGTCCCGACGGAGGGAAACTCAAACCGGACTTGGTCGTAAAAAGCCAAGGAAGGGTCTTTGTGGTCGATGTCACAGTCCGCCATGAAGATGGGGAGTACCTTCAAAGGGCTAGGGCAGACAAGA
>CABFWB010008691.1:0-16547 GCA_902151455.1 Timema bartmani
TTAGGCCAAACGCCTTTTAGGCCAAACGCCTTTTAGGCCAAACGCCTTTTAGGCCAAACGCCTTTAGGCCAAACGCCTTTAGGCTAAACGACTTTAGGCCAAACGCCTTTAGGCCAAATGGCTTTAGGCCAAATGACTTTTGGTTTCATTTTTAGGCCAAATGCCTTTTAGGCCAACTGCCGCGTCCCCTATATATATATATATATATATATATATAAAATCATAAAGAAATATTAGATTAATTTATTAATACAAATCATGTGTTTTTTTAATTAAATATATATTTCAAACAAGGGTGATAGAAATATTTTGAAGATATATCAACAAAGGGCACAGACAATGTATACACTAGACCCTCAGCCTTACAGGAGTTAGGCTGCATAACACAATAGTTCAGTTCCAGCAATACCCTCCCCCCCAAATTCACCCCTTTACCCCCTTTCAATGAATAAACCTTTTCAGACAAGTAGCTAGTCTGGAAATAATGATCCCCCTGTTCTGTTGAAGGATTCAAGCTCTCCCAGTGATCACAACCATTTTAACCTGGAGGTTGTGGGTCTGGTTGTATACCTTGTCTGTGACCAAGGGTGAGAGAAATATTTTGAAGTTCTGTTAAATGTACCAAAAAAAAAAAGTCCTAGATAACATATCATATATGATAAAACTAACTTTTGACCCAAAAAAAATGTGTATCTTAGTTTAAATGAGCTACATAACTTTAGAGTAATTTCTCTTTTTCTATATTTTACCACCCTTCATATTAAAAGGAAAATAATGATACAAAGTACTAAACAACAGATATATATACAAAAGTCTGCAACATTTTAACATTTGTAAATATGCAACAAAGAAAAAATTAACTATAAATTTTGAAATCAATATCCTGTCACAATTTCAAAAGAGTTAAGAACTTAAGTTTTCAAACTGTTTACTGTGTATGGTCAATAGCACAAACAAGTTGAATCTGTGGTTAGTATCTAGTTATGATTTTTTTTTAAACATATTTTTAATAACCTCTTATAATTGTTTGCTGATAGTTTTGGTAATGATCTGATTTATTGCTTAAAATTAATGTTCATCTATAGATTTAAAGTGTTTTACACAATTCAATTAGAAGTTATTTGAAATGTACTTGTTCTGTTTGATAGAAATTGTATAAAGTAACAGTGCTGATGAATAATAAGATGAATTAGTACCTAATGGTTTGGGAATGTATAATAAGACAGATTGTAGAAACAATGTACAATAATGCAACGTAAGTGATAGTGAAGGAAGCCAACCTGAAAGAATAGTTGGGTTAAGCCTAGATAGAAACAAACACACTTCTCTATTCATTTCTTCTTAAACTTTTACACTTCCCACTTCTTAACACTTGCACAGTTAAACATTATTTTGAATTTTTTTTTGAATATTCCTTTTTCATATGAAGAAAGAACTGATGAATAGATATTAATGTTAAGATAAAGGAATAATTAGGAATTAGGCTTAGAGTCATAGAAACTTAAGTGTGATCCATTAGGAACACACGTTAATTAAACTCTCAAATGTTTACCCTGACAGATCACGAATTATACTTTTAGAAAACTATAATTTGTCTCTTATCAGAGTGAAAATATGTAAATTATATCTTTTCCCTATTCCAAATAGTGGTGGCATCACTATTTTAGGTTATTTAATGGTTATAAATGGCTAAAAAATAGTCAATATATTTAATTTTCTAGCAAAGTAAATTAAGAAAGTTCCACTCTTGTTTCATTACAATTTAGAGCTAAATTTTATAAGTAGTAGGGTCCCAAGGACCAACCAAATATGTATTGTTTATCAGCATCTTTGATATTAGAATTATTTCCTCCTAAATAATGTTCCCTAATTGAAATATGTATAGAGGATGAAAGGAATAGTTGTTTTATTTACCACCCATACATCCACATATTTTCACTAATGATATAAGGATGAGGAAAGCATAATTTAGAGAAAATAAACCCGCATCTGTGTGAAAGCAGAGTGGAAAACCCTTTAGGGAAAATCTCCATCAATATATCCAGTAGGGTATTATTGTACCTCAACCCCCTAATCACCAGAAACAGAAAAGATGTGATTGACGCCTAAGCCACCATGTCCACCAAAGTGAATATTTTTTCATGCAATACAGCAAGACCAATAACCGGATTAAAAGGTTTATTTCAATATTTACTCAAGTGACAAAATGTGCATGGCACCTAGAGATTAACTTGCTGGAGTGAGAACCTTAACGTCTCTTAAGAGTTTTGGAGGCTTTAAATTAAATTATTAAAATGCTATTATCTTATGATTGGGGAAATAAAAGGCACAAGCGTTTATGTTATCAGTTAAAACATGTATAATAATGGATGTGCATAGCATGGTTTTAAATTAACTTTATTTAATTTTTTTAATAGAATATTTATGTTGTTATGAAATTTAGTATATATGAAGTATTAAGAATAATATAAGTAGCTTTGTTCTGTGATGTGACATTAACAAGAAAAAGTATATAAACACAGTACCTTATTGATAGCCCTTGGGCCACATCAACCCCCAAATAATGGGTCCTGGGCAATGTTGTAACAAACTGTAAGGTTGAGGGAGTAAAGCACCGCACAATGCCTTCAGCACAACCAATAAAAATGAAGTTTTCCCCCAGAGCAATGCAGTTGGCACTGGTAGTCTATACATATAAAAGAAAAACCATACAAGTGTAAGAAAGTCCAAAATTAGAATTTATATTATAAAGCATACAATGTAAGTGATAATATAGCTATTATGAATTCCAAATACAAATCAATGAATAGTATGTAGCTTACTTGAGTACCGATTCAAGATAACATGATAAGTTAGGTAATATAATTAAAGCAAGATTAAAGTAATAGAGATAACAAATTCCATTTACCCTTAGTTCTACCCATTTGTCTAGCAATCGTCTATTGTTGAATTCACATAATAATCCTGATTTGGTGATGGCATATGTAGAGTCACCTGTTTTTCCATGGCCACAAGCCACATCACAGAAATAATTGTTTCGCTGCTCACCAAGTATTGCAGAACGACCCATAAGAGGGACTGCCTCTTTAATCTATAATAATACAAAATAAAAAGCATAAGTAAATATGGCACACAAAATTAAATTTAAATAGCAAATGTTTGTGGAAATGAGTTCTACATCATTATGTTAAGGATTTGTGTGCAAGTTCAAAAAGAATCATCAAGAATATAAATTAAAGATAGTCTCATATTTTCATGATAATTTTTTAAATGTCTAAATGTATACTTCGTCTACTCTGAAAGGAATCAGTCTTACCTTGACCGATTACAGTATGGCCCTATCTTATTGGCTGCACCAGTATTGTAACTCTCTAAGATAAGCTTGCTACTTTTAGGTTAAATGGAGTTTAATTTAATAATAAGACCTTGTTGGTGAAATTGTATTAAGTTAGCCAAAAAAATAAAGTTACCATAGCAAAAACACAATTGTAAATACACTTTTATTCTAAATGTAAGATATTTAATTTAAAAAATTTACAACAGTACCAAACAATATGCTAAGGTTGGTTAGTAAACTGTGTTTAAGAGTATCTCTTAAAATCCTTATTAGAACTATAGACCAAAATGATGCAGCTCATCTTAGTTGTGAACAAATATTAAGTTAAAAAGCATGGCCTTTTAGCTTTGATATTTCATTAAAAAACATTTTTTATATCTTCTAGTAATTATTCACATTACTTTTTAACAAAAATAAAAGTATTTTATGGTGGATTTTTGTGGATGTAAGGTGCTGTTAATATGTGCATAAAAACCTATAAATGTTATATGTCCTTTTGAAAGCATAGGTTTATTCCAAGTTTTGTCAAAATCAGTGCTTGAGTTTAAAATCTATATAAGGGAAAAACTATATATTAGCTTTTACCTGTAATTTACATTATCTTTACATTAGATGTCCTCTATTATTTGACTAATTTAATTTCAAAGTACAAAGCCTAGTTTCAGGATGGTAAATAAATATATATGATGCTCACCTTGGATGAGCGTGAATATTCAAGGTACCAAAATTTCACATGTCTATTGCCAACAGTAACAAAGTAACTACCATTTTCTGCAAATGATACTGCCTTAACTTTTGTTGATACCTTATTGGAAGCAACTTTTAGGTTTGCTTTCCAATCCCAAACATTTACTATCATATCATGTTGAGAGCCAACTGAGACAACATATTTGTTGCTTGGAGAAAATGCCTGAAACATATAAATAGAAAAAAGTTAATACAGCAAAATTAGAGAGGAATAAAAACATAATAAAATGAAATGAATAAGTAGCTTAAATGTATGACCAACGGAAAGTTATAAGAATGTTATTTTATTAAATAAGGTTTATTTGATGAACCATATGCTTTTAACTATTATTGTCAATTTTTTTATTGAATTTTAAGATCAACGTGGGAACATTTTAAACACTACTTGAATAAAGTTGAAAATGTTTTCAGAATGTATTTTTCAAATCTTTTGAACATACAAAGTAAATAAATCACCCGGATAATTATGTATATCATCATTATTATTATTATTATTATTATTATTATTATTATTATTATTATTATTATTATTATTATTATTATTATTATTAATATATTTTTTATCAATTATATAACACTTTAGGCCCAAAATGTTCTACTAGACAATCAATAAAAATGAATACTTTACTTATGTTTATATGGTCTAATCAATGTCATTAAAATCTAGGACAAAATAAAAATAAAGCTAAGTTTAAGAGGTTTAAGTGGTGATCTAAAGGGGTACTAGCTCATCACTAGAATAAATCAAAAATAGTGTGCAAGTTAAACTCATGTTTTCAAAACAAGACTCCCTACATTGCTGAGGAAACTAAAGTCTGTCCCACTTCTGGTGAGATATCATCCTCGAGTGGTAAATATAATAAAACACTCATGCCAGCACCGAAATGTCTTTGTTGAGTATTTATGCCAAGCAACCAAGTTCATACCACTAACTTTAAGACCAACAAGCTAACAGCTGTTTTTCTGGCATGGTATTGCTTTTTGAATGGAGATAATCCCAATTTCTGCACAGAAGTAGTTTCATTTTTTGGTATAATAGAGTGTATTTACATTTTATTTTCCCCATATCTAGGAAGATGAAATTTTTTAAAAGACAATACAAATATTTTCTTTCAAATCAACTTACTACAGGTGTTGGGAATGCCGGATTGTTTTAAACAGATAAAATTTCAAACTGCTGATATCCTCGACACCCTGTAAAGTTTGAATGCATATGTCTTGTACAATATTGCACTACGCATTTAGCTTTAGCACTATCCCAATAAATGTTTGTGATTTTTCATTCACAATCGCAATAGTTGTGTGTGGTATAGTGTTCCAAACCATTGAAAATGACAATAAAGGTGGTAAAATCCAGTGCTAAAGAAATAGATTTTGTTGTGCAACTGTTGGGCTCATGCACAAGGTATTTAACTGAGTAACGATCATTTTAAGGCTTTGAGAGGGCTATAAGGGATACAAATGAAAGCAATGAATGTTGAGAAGAGGCCAAGGCACAAAAAGAGTATGTTTGACAGAAAGAGCAACAACCATGTTATCACTAATTCTGAACAAAGTTTCATTATGAATGTCCTCAATAATATTTTGGATTATGCAATTATCATATTACTAATTGCCCCCTGGACATATGAGATACTTTTGACAATAATGAATAATTTCAATCAATTTTTAAAAATTCAAGCACTAAACAAATTGCTCAAACTTTACAAATACAGCATCCTTAGAAAAGGAGGTGATTACAAAATCAGTGAAATCACTCTATGTGATTAAATATAATCAATCAAAACATTAATTCCAGAAAATGTAAATTATTCACTCAATATTTTGCAGTATTTGAGCACGAATGAGCTTCATAATAAATTGCCTAATTCAGTGTTTTCCAAACTATGGACCATGATCTGTATTATTCTGTCACTTAAGTCCCCAGATTTTTAAATAAATAACAAAGGGCATTACCACGATCTGCATTAATGCTTCTTTCCCTGCTTCTTTTTACTACCAGCAACAGAATCAAAACCAGTGAGCCTTGGACAGTGATTAAAGCCTGGTGAGAGTTGAATGATGATCACTTAGTTAAGCTGATGTCAATTGAAGTACTCGATATAAAGTCAATATCTTTATCAAGTGCATATTGGGCCCTAGTTATATTTACCAATCAGTCATCATCCAAGCACTATCAGAATTTGTTAAAACACCAAATTGGTTTTTCAGTTAGCACCCTTGTTTCATCCCATAAGATTCAAGATGGCGGCCGAAGATCAGTCTTTCCTTCATAACTTTTAAACTATCATTTTTTTGAAAAATGTTTTCAAACAAAATATGTCATTCATAAAATTCTCTTCAAAAAGGGCTAAATTTATTTAAGCTAGGTCTAAACCCTGAGTTGCGATCACTGCTCAAAAAGTGTCAGATCAACAATAATTATTGTAACAATATGTATTTGTATCTATAAATAATGTACAAAAGCTTTGTTGATGAAAGACTCATTAAGAAATCTAGGACCATTCATGATCCTATACGCAAAACCAACAAAAGTTTCTTCTATCTCAAGGCAATTACATCCTCACACTACCATGAAGTCTCTATCAATGGATGATTCTCTTTTTCAAAGACTTAATTATTCGTTGTGAATGTGAACTGGACCTAGATGTGTTTTTCCAGTATGAGAATCAAAAGTGCCCACCATCATTAACTCTCAACGGACTAATACGAACAAGAGCCAAATCCGGCCTTGCAGGAAAATTTGAAAGCTTGGAAACTGCTAGTCACACTCTTAACTCTTTTGATGGAGCAGCTCTTCTCCACGTGATTCGAAAATTTGAAAGCTTGGAAACTGCTAGTCGCACTCTTAACTCTTTTGATGGAGCAGCTCTTCTCCACATGATTCGACTAAGTCAGAGTTCTGTGACATATAGAGCTTAAAGTATTGACTTCAAATCATACTTCTTACATTGAACAAATTTTACAAATGCCAAAAGAATTGATGTGGTTTGGGACCACTATATACCAAACCACTTAAAAACTGCAGAATATGAGAGCTGAGGCAATGGGGTCTGCCAACAAGTTATTCCTGAAGAAAAGTTGCCTGGAGATTGGTCTGGCTTCCTGTGAAATGAAGGGAATAAAGAACTGTTTCAGTACCTTGGAATGATCATAATCGATGAATCAGCTAGTGTGAATATTGTGACAAATATAGGTGAACAAATGGTATCGTCAAAAAATGTTGTAGCATACCTTTCAGGGAGGATCCCCTTTGGTATGGATGAAGCAGATGGCCTCATTGTTGCTCATGCAAAAGATATGGCTAAGCATGGACCACAGTGCATCCTAATAGGTTCATCTGATACAGATGTGTTGGTGTTCTGTTTCTCATTCTGTCCCCAAGAAAGAACACTAGGTGTCAAGGAACTGTGGATCCTGAGTGAGGTGGGTTTGAAAAGCATATATGTGGCTGTGCACAGCATTGCGTCCATTCTTGGAGATGAAAAAGCCGAAGCTCTTTGTGGGTTCCACACCTTTAGTAGATGTGACACAGTATCTTACTTTGCATCAATGGGAAAGAAAGCTGCTTGGAAAGCGTGGACAATGTTTCCAGATGCAACAAGTGATTTCAAAGTAATTTCAAAACCAGTATTTCCCATCCCTGAAAGTGACGTTCACACTTTAGAGCAATTTGTAGGCATACTGTATGAGCAAATACAGATAGTATGTCAGTCAATGAAACTAGGAAACACTTGTTTGTGACAAAAAACAAATTTCTTTGGTTTTTACCTCCCATCAGTTCAGCTCTGCATCAACATGTGTTGAGAGCAGTGTAACAAGCAGTACAGATATGGGGAAACTCACTCTATCTTGCTAAAAACCCCTGAGTCACCATCATCATAGGGTTGGAATAAGAAGGATGTAAAGTGGGTTCCAGTTTAGACCAATCTTTGTGTTCTGGAAATTTGCAAATGCAAGAAAGACTATGAATCTATTAGGTGTTCGTGTAAATGAGTAGGACTTCCATGAACACTGCAGTGCATAAACTGTAAAGGTAAATCCTGCACAAATAGTGAAATAGTGAATGATTTAGAAGAAGAAGAACTGTAAAATATGTGCCATGCATTCGTATTTTCTATTTAGATGATAGTTATAAATTAAAGATATTATGTTGCCCAAATTATATGTACTTTTTGTTTTATGTTTTAAGAGTTTAGTTTAAAAGGAATAGCATACAAAGAACTATACAAACCATAAACAATGTATGTGCAATTACTGTATTATTAGTTTTCAAGTTCAAATTGTATTAAGGCTTTTACATTTTTTAAATATAATTTTACTATTAATATCCTCAATATATGCTATAGGCATCTATAAAATAAAGGCCAAGAATAAATATTCTGAATTAATAGCCAAAGCTATTATTTATGCTTATTAGTGGGGATTACTCCACCTAGATATCATATTCTGAAAATTGAAAAATTACACCTGGACACGGGAATCCCGTCCCGTCCCGGATTCGATTCCCGTGTCCAGGTGTCATTTTTCAATTTTCAGAATAAAATAAATATTCTGTCATTAACATATATTTGATCGGTATTTTAAATTCTGTTTTAACTAGGCAATCTTAAATTATTAAGTCAAAGTAGATGACAATCACTCCTCACACATCAGAGCTGGATAGAAAATACAGCAATTAATATTTTTATGTCTTTTATGTCTTATAATTGTATTAATTTTGTTTTTAATTATTTTAACATTAATTTATTCATTTATGGCAACCCAAAAATATATCTAAATCACTCTCCTAACATTTAAATCGGCAAATGGAGCCAAATATTCATTACCCCTTTCTTTAACGGCCACCATCTTGAATCCTAAGGGATTAAATTTTGGGTACTGAGTGTCAAATCACTTCCAAAGGAATATAGAGTGTAACTGTGCAAAGCCGCTTGCTTTCATTACAAAGTGCAGTTTACTTACAATATCTGGATTGTAGCCCCTGTACTACTAACAATAAAATGAATCATTTGCACCAGAAGTCATAAGGCATGAGGCTCAGAAGAAATTGTATTATTGGTGTATAGGTGGTCAAGGTTATTGTTAGCAAAGTAAGGAAGACTATTGTAGATGTGAATGTCAGAATGAACAAAGTAACACTTTAGTAAACAATAGATATATGAAAACAGCACACGACACTACACGGCAATCTTCAAGGTAATGAGCATCCAGCAAGACAAGAAAACCAAGAGGTAGGTCGTGTGCGCATTTGTACCATCCGTGAATGTGGGTATGTGCATGCAGAAATGATGACACTAGTTGTGAGCCGAGACTCATAAGCAGATGTTCTCAGTGTAGCCTATGAAGTTGTTCTTGCTCTGTGTAAAGGACTCCTGACACTTCCCCTCCAGTCAAGGATCACAAGAAGTAAGAACATCCTTATGTCTTGGCAGCCATCCCAGTAGATTTTGTGCACCAAGTATACCTCGATCTTGGAAAAGCTTTGGTCAGAAAAACAGCTACCTAATCCTCAGTCGATATGGGACTCACAGTGAAAGACTTGTCCTGCATCGTGTCTCTAACAAAGTGGTAGCGGATGTCAATGTGTTTGCTCTTGGAGTGGAATATTGGGTTCTCGGACAGTCTCAGCGAGCATTGGTTGTCATAATAGATTGCTAGATCTGCCAATTCGTCAAGGCCCAACTCGCGGATGAAATGTTGGATATAAATGGCCTCTTTAACACATTCTGATAAGGCCATATACCCGGCTTCTGTGGTGGACAGAGCCACCATCCTTTGTTTTCTAGAGTCCCAAGAAATCAGGCTTCCGTTGAACATAAATATATAGCCTGTATAGGATCATCTATCCTCAGCGCAATTACCCCAATCAATGTCTACAAACCCTTTCAATTTTTCTGGATTTATCCTGTAGGTTAGTCCAACATTGGATGTCCCCTTCAGGTACCTGATAACCCACTTGGCTGTCTTCTAATGACTTGCCCCATAACAATTGTTGAATTGACCCAGGTAGCTGACAGTTAAAGCAGTATCAGTCTGGGTTGATGTAGACAGGTAAGTAAGAGCACCTACCTGTTTGCGATAAGGTAGCTTCTTGTCTTCTTCAATTGGTCCGTGACTTCCCTTCAGTTTTGCACATGGGTCGATAGGAGTACTTACTGGTTTACAGTCGATCATGTTAAAACAAGTAAGACCCAATGATTATTCCTTGTTCAGGTCAGTTGACAAGCTTCCACATATTTTTTAGAACTGACTTCATATCATTTACGATAGCTTGGAACCATTCTGAAGCATCAGGATCCATCATTGCTTGATTCATCAGCACTTCAGAGATGAAGGTTTGCTCAAACTCCTTTAGACGATTTCAGCTTGTTCAGGGACACCGGGGTGATAAATCTTCCTCGGCCTTCCCCTCGAGCCAGTCCTTACAACCTTTGATCGACCATGTCCTCTAGGCTGGTGTGGAGTTTGAGCTTTAATGATGTTGTCATCATCATCCACTTCGCAAGGAGTGTCGTGTCCGACATCCACAGCGTTGACGGGTACGAGCGGTTTTGCATCAGGACCGAAGCAATGAAAGTCCTTTTTTTGCTCCAAGTTGTCTGAGGACGATGTCAGATTTTCTTCCTCGTGTGGAGGATTTTGTTTGAGATCCACGTGACGTCAATCATGCCTAGAGCAGTCATCTGTTAGAGTTTTCGAACGATCGACATCAGCATTGTCAGTGTCCTTGAGTTCTACGAAATTTACATTGTGGCTGATAATTACCTTCCTCTTTTCCAACGACCAGATGAGGAAGGCTTTGTATTCCTCCGAGTATCCAAGTAAAATTCCCTCCTGACCCCGCTGCTCGAGCTTGCCCTTGCCAGGTTCTCGATCAAAGTAAAAAACATGACTGCCAAATACTCTCAAGTGAGAGATATTGGGTGGTTTACCAGTCCATGCCTCAAATGGTGTAAGACCATTTAAGCTTTCGGTGGGTAAGCGGTTTCGTAGGTAGTTGGAGGTGTTTAATGCCTCAGCCCAAAATGAATTCGGCAATTTGGACTCCATCAACAGACATCTGGCTGCATCGAGAAGTGTACAGTTTTTCCTTTCGGCTACATCATTCTGTTCCGGGTTATGAGGAACAGTCAGTCTTCGGGTAATCCCTTGCTTCTTCAAGTATTGATCAAACTCTAGGCTCGTGTACTCGCGACCATTATCAGATTGTAAGAACTTGACCTTTTTGCCCTGCTTATTTTCTACCAGGGCTATGTACATAGCGTTGAAAACCTTAGCTTTTGACTTCAGGAACCTGACTTAACACCATCTCGTGGAGTCATCGATAAACTCGACGTAGTTCTTTGCACCTCCTAGAGAACTCGTCCTCATTGGCCCGCATGTGTCTGTGTGTGTATGAGGTCCAATAATTATGTTTTTCATCCAGACTTCTCAGGAAACGCGGTCCTCAACATTTTTCCCTTGAAACATTCATCACAGTCTGGTTTAGTTGTTGTTTGTATGAGTTACACTCCGGTCACGACCTCTTTGCGTATGGTGTCTACAATGTCTCTCGTGTTCGCGTGTCTGAGTCGTCTGTGTAATAATTTGAGCGAAACTCTTAGCCTGTTTTTGAGGGGGCAATGCAATACGTGTGTCTTCTTCAAACAGGTGCACGTAATATAGATCCCCAATTCTGTATGCATGTAGTTAAACTTGTCTGTTCGCGTTCACTACTTCAGCGCATCTTTCTTTAACAAACTACATCAAAGCCTCAGTCAGTAATCTTACTGGCAGATAAGAGGTTAGTGCTCAGATCTGGCACTTGAAATGTGTCGGTCACTGTGACGTTTTTCTTGCTACCCGATACATTGGCGGTAAACAGTAATGTTCCTTTAACAATCATTTTCGTCGACAAGTTGTTTGCGAGATTTAGCGTATCACACTTCTCGACACTGATTTCGCGAAAATTGTCCCAAATTGTGGCACAGATGAGTCGTGGCAGCACTATAGAGACACCATCTATGGTTTTGTGGAGATGTCTCGGCAGAATGAAAATACACATTTCCTATTTCTGATTTTTTTTTTGTTTTGGCCATTGTATCAACATTCAGACTTTTTGTATCCTGGCTTTTTGCAAGTGTAGCATCACACTTTTATCTCTGGCTTTTGGTATTTCGAAATCCCTTTTGTTTTCGCCCAGTTTCCTTTTTGAATAATTTTGCTTACCACTTCTGTTTATGAACATGCCCTCTGGCGTTGGTAGCTTGTCACGAAACTTAATCGTGCACCTGAATTTTTCAAATGTCGAAGGTAAACTATACAGCAACATAATGGCCAACTGATCTGGATGTATGTCGATGTCCATATCACTTAGCTTGTGTACGGTGTCGAAGAATTCGTTCAGGGGGTCGCGTATGTCTCCGCCGTCCACCATCTTGTGTAAAGTCAATCTCTTCAAAAGTGTTGCTTTCCGGGCCGGACCTTGGGACCGATAAATTTCTTGCAACCTCGTCCACATGGCACGCGACATGTCAAAGTATTTTACCTGTTTAAGCTTGTTTGGAGATATTGAAAAGATTATGTCCGATCTTGCCTTCTGATCATTTCTTTTCCATTCTAGCACCTTGGCGGAATTTTCATTGTTATCACCCAGTTCCAGTTTTGCATTTGTGCCGGTAATAAATTCCCAGATGTCGTTTTTCACTAGCATGACCTGCATTTGCAGTTTCCATATGTCATAGTTTTGTTTGCTGAGCCATTCAATTCTTGCGGTGTTCATGTTAATCGTGGTTAGGGGCGGTTTCACGCACGCTATGATTCGCGAGTCACAGTTCAATTTTTTAATTCGTAGCTTGTACTTGTTTTGTTCACGCACCTGGGCCCATAGCCTGTTAGCAAAGTAAAAAAGAATATCGTAGACGTGACTGTCAGAGTGAACAAAGTAACACTTTTGTAAACAAGAGAATATAAATGAAAACAGCACACGACACTACATGGTGATCATCAAGGTAACAAGCATCCAGCAAGACAAGAAAACAAAGAGGTAGGTTGTGTGTGCATTCGTACCATCCGTGAATGTGGGTGTGCACATGCCCAGATGACAACACTAGTTGTGAGCCGAGACTCGTAAACAAATGTTCTCAGCATAGACTATGGTGTTGTCCTTGCTCTGTGTAAAGGACTCCTGATAGTTATCTTAGCCAGGTGCACTAGGGAGAGGGTGGTAGTTTTCTACATGTGATTTAACAATGGGGTATTTTTCCATCCTCTCTCCATGGTTATCGATGTGTACTTC
Organism: Timema bartmani; assembly: GCA_902151455.1. NCBI lineage: Eukaryota > Metazoa > Arthropoda > Insecta > Phasmatodea > Timematidae > Timema > Timema bartmani. The sequence goes on from CABFWB010008691.1 coordinate 13,365, forward strand.
CTCTAGAACTTCCCTCCTTATTTGGACACCTAAAATTAAGCTAATTCTTGCTGTTGAAGCACTAAAAAAAAATACATTGTACTTAAGTGGCTGTCATATGCCCTAAATTAGGGGTTTCCAACTTAGAGGTGACTGAGGGCCATTAATGAATACACGAGTCTAGTGGCAGGCCACAACATAATCAGCTAAAGAGTGGAAGGAAATAGGACTTGTGCAGATACACAAGTTGTTATAAAAATAGAGCAATGAATCAACATCAGATCAACATCAGATTCATGGATTCTTCCCAAACAAGTTTCTTGACTAAAAACGTCAATTCTACTTTGATAATATACTTCTCCAAGAAACTTCATGGGCCTCAAAAAAAAAAGGCACTGTGGGCCTCATGCCAGTTGGAAACCCTTGCCCTAAATGATTAATATAATGGAGTGATGGTTTATAGCTTGATAAGTTAAAAGGAGATAAGTGAATAGCTTTCAAGTCAGAGGATAATAATTGTGAATTTAAGAATGACATTTGTACAACATTCATCTGGCGAGGGAATGTGAAGCTATATAGCGGTTAAGTGGTAAAAAAAACCTGCATTAGTGAATTTGGTGTATAAGTTGAAAAGTCCCACCAAAAGACAGTTGCATCAAATTGTGAACAATGTTGCTTGAACAGGTTGATAATGTTTTTCCAACATTCTCAACAAAAGAAAACACTCTTTTCATCTTACTCTAAACAAATATTGAAGAAAATTGTGTACTCTTGTTGGAATTTGATATACAAGTTAGAAATATTTTTTAATTTTATAATGGTATGGAGCTAAATAAAAGGCAATCCTCTCAACAATATAATAAAAATTGTGTGTTATGTGTATTCAGTGATGGGTACTGTATTGAAGAACTCCAAAGATGTTGCAGATTTTCAAAGCAAACTGGTTTGTTTCCTCAAGTTTAGCATTTAAGGTGAGGTGAAAAGGGACGCACAAGAAAAGACTAGAGTTTTGGTAGTTTTTATAGTAAAACCTTATTTTGGCCAAAATAAATAAAATAACTATCCAGTAGAAACATAGAGTCTAGTTATCTACTAAACATGGTGACATCAACCGTTCTTGAATAATCTGTCATGAGCATAGCATAGCAGCATTAGATGATAAACTTATTAAATGAAAGGAAAAAGTTGCCATGAAATTCCAGGACAACTTTGAAAGATATTCAACAAATGTCGAGGTCATCATGTGAAGAAAATTAAACTCTGTGTTTCTACTGAAGAATTATTTGATTTCTTTTGCCCAAAACAAGTTTTGATACAAAAACTGCAGAAACACTGGCCTTTTCTCGTGTCCCCTTCCAACCCACCTTAAAGAATCTGGACACCTGTAATGGAAGTGACAAAAGCTGCTTCTCATCTGTAAGTTTTATGCAACTGATTGTTTTCAAATATAATTTGATAGTCCTATGATGGTGGGTACCCAACAGTTATCAAAGTTACAAGAGTTAATGTTATATAATCCAAATCATATGTTTTGCACCTGTCGCTATTGATAGATTGCATCAATGTTTAAATAAAATTGGAAGAATTAAGTTATATTTTATATATGTAATTCTACAAGGTGACTTCCATCCACTTCAAACACTACTCTCCCCTATTTATACACTCCTGCATTAGAGTCTTTCATTGTATGAAGCAGTCCGCAGCTAGTTAGCTGACAGCCTCTTTAGCAGGTACAACTGTTTTTGTTTTCACCTCTTCCACATGCTTTAAATGGGTCCCGCCTCAAAAAACTTATGATTTTTGGAAACAAGGATAGTTTACAAATTTGGTAAATATGCTGATTGCTTCAGTACTGGGATGGGCTTATCTGCCAAAAGCTATTTGACAGAAACTGTGTTGTTAGCTGAAGCTTTGTCTTGGTGAAGAATTAATCTGTCATTCTTCAACAGATCCAGGATTTTTTTACTCTTTCACGAAGATTAGTCAATAGCTAGATCTAGCATTGAAGAGTGAACATTTGACTTGAAGGAACCCACTCGAACATAATCAGTAATCACGCATTTAATGTCAAGATATTATCAACAATTCTTTCCACTTCCACTAGTTAATTTTCGCTTTTTTCATCCTTGCCGTATAGATTCCAGATTCTGATGAGAAAGCCCTATTTTGTCAGACAATATTATAGTTTCAATGAAATCTGGCTACGCTTAAATTTGTTCCAGGATGTCAAATTTTTCGCCGTTTTACATTTGTTCTAAAGTGATTATTTGAGTTTTGAAACCATTTTCGTACCAACTTTTCTCATCTTTGATCAGTCATGTAATATTTCTGAACCATCTCTTTGCCAATGTTGACCAAGTCTGCAATAATTTTAATGCTCAGACCCCAATCATTTCATACAGCTTGATTGACTTTAACAATGTTTTCATCATTTTCTGACGTGCTTGAATGACCTGGATGTTCAGTGCCTGACACTTATTCCTGATCCTTACTGAGCCTTTTATGCGTTTTAAAAACTTGAGTATGTAAATACAATAATCTCCATAATTTTCCGCTAACAACCAAAAGCTATCAAAAGGATTAAATTTAACAAACAAAACAAAACAAACATTTGAGGTTAATTGCTGCTTGATTTTTCAGCTCAAGATTATTCTGGTAATTAGCCGAGTAGTGTTCACTTCAAATGAATCGTGAGAGCAAACTAACCAACCTAGCAGGTTGAAACTGAACTCATTTAATATGAGACAGTTCAAGGTTTTCTCCTCTTCCCACTGCACACTTACTACATTTAAAGTGCAGGAGGTTTGTTTTTTAAATAGTCACACCTCTTATATAGAATTTTTTTTAACATGCCCTGTATAGATCGAGAATTTTAGACCAATCTTGTTACATAGCTTATGGAGTAATTTTTTAAGATATTTGATATATTTTGTTTTTGGGGTAAATAATAGTGTGGCAATAAGAAATCAAAATGTATTGGCCTTGCTCAAATTGACCTTGATTACTCTTGATTAACCTTTTTATGGAAAAACTTACAAACTAACTTAACTCACGACACTTAACTAGCTTGTGAATGTGAGGAATGCCAGGCCTCCACCGTGGTTCGGATTCTACGTTAAACTGAAGGTCCTCCATTTCATCTCACAATCACCCTACCATTACACATTAGTGTAAGTGCGTATAACCCGAACGGGTAGTAAGACG
>CABFWB010008692.1:0-16546 GCA_902151455.1 Timema bartmani
AAGTCGTTCATATCAAAGTTTTTCAGCAACACGCAACCTCCTCAGAAGATTAGTCTGACTAATCATGAAATCTCTCTGCGGCACATGTGCGGTGACCGTATGGTCGTCATCAGCGAGAAACAAGACGCCGGACTCAAATGGGTCGCCTGTCTAACACCTAGCTGGGCGCGTATTTGTGAGGTGTGGGACCTCATCGACGTTGCCGTCGACCACCAGGATATGTGGTCGACACCCGTCGCACGCTATTGCAACGATTTGATCGACAAAATTGTCGTGGATGTATGCGACACGCTTACAGAATCGGTGGACGTTATCGATCTCGACCAGCCTACGGTGGAAACACACATCAGAAACCTGGATATTATCGGTGATACCTACTACACACGCTAAGTCGTCGGTTTGGACTATTACACGCTGGATTGTGAACTAAAAACCATTTTACTAACGCATCTAAAAGACACGATAGAAAAACGTATGAACGAATATATGCGTCATTCCTGTAAAAGTGTATAATAAATATTATGTAAGTCTGCAAAACCTATAATGTATAATAAATGCATGTTTTGTAATATCGTGTTTTATTCAAGCAAAAAGCTGTCTGTTCCTTAAACGTAGTAATGAGTCTCGACTTGTCGGGCCAGCAAACATGAACAGGCTCACGGTTTCAAGGTCACGATCTATTATTGTCTTGACTTGTCTTGTCAACCCTCCAAACTGGCGCCAGTCATCAAGGAAAACCCATTACCACATAGGGTTGGGGGATTACGACATAATTCATGGTCATGATCTATTCCTGTCTTGTCAACCCACCAAACTGGCGCCAGGTTGCGACACCGGGAAAACCTATTACCAAATAAGAGTTTGCGACACTGGAAAAACCCAATACCACAAAGGGGTTGCGACACATGCCTTGAAGGATGGGGGAGTGAGGGGAAAGTGAAATGGGGGTCTAGTGGGTGTAAGCTGCGCGGCGACCACACTCTTCGCTAAGCGGCCGTCGAAGAAAGATTCCTGCTCCGTGTTCCTTCTCATGCCATGGGAGGAGCGCCTGACGCCGTGCACTGCACGCCAATAAATAAATAAAAAACTCTTAACGCCCCGTCCAAATCCTACCCTGCCAAATAACACTTTGATCTCAAATAAAAATACAATACATGTACAAACATGTCTCGAACAAGAGCCAACAAGTCTGGAAAGGGCCCCCCTCGAGCACAATACATGTTAGGAACAAGAAAAAACATATCCGGAAAGGGGGTAAACGTGAGGAGGGGAAGGGGGGACAGTTAATCACAGAATAACACTGTGCAATCACTGGGAAAACCCTGGGGGAGAAGGGTTGCGACATAACACGCAATTATTACGTCCCCGGGAAAAAAGTTTTTTGACCCGTCGGCGGAAGTGGGGTTCCCATACGCCACCCCAACTACTTACAGGTTACTGTATAGGGAAGACTAAAGTTAGCTCATCACATTAAATCTTTTATAATTCACCTAATTTTAGAGAACAAATGTTCAATTTAGGGCACGTATGAGTAAATATAAAGCACAATGGAAGTGCTAGAATAGAATTTTGCTATGTTTTGTTTTTCAATATGTGGTGGGCTAGCTTGAGCTCAAGGTGGATCGCCTTTATTAAATCTTATCTAAAAGGCCTAGTTTCACAGCACAAAAATTCATGTTCGAGCAAATATTAGCAGAAACTAAACACAAACGAGTGGTGAAAACAAAATGTTGTTACTTTCATATCTCAAAATGTGGCGGGCCAGCTTGAACTCAATTTTTCTACAGGTTATGGTATAGGGAAGACTCAAACTAGCCCACCACATTAATTTTTCTCTGGACTGCCTAATTTTAGATTAAAAATGTTCATTTTCGGGCACATATGAGCAAAAACGAAACACAAACGAATGGCAGAAACCGAATATTGATACTTTGAGTTTCAAAATGTGGCGGGCCAGCTTGAACTCAATTTCTCTACATGTTATGATATAGGGAAGGCTCAACTTAGCCCGACACATTAAATGTTATATAGGAAGCCTAATTTTAGAGCACAAATGTTCATTTTCGGACACATATGAGCACAAATAGAGCCCAAACGATTGAACAAAAAAAATTAAGCAGTGTGGTGGGCCAACATGAGTTACGTGGCACGGAGATTAGAATGTAAAGATTCTTTACAGTATCTACCCTAAACCACCCTTCACTATTTCGTGTCAATGCCTGTGAGTGCTTTCATTGGGTAGTCAAGCCATCTCAAACTTTAAATACTGATTATGCTACTGATGTATACCCTAGACAAAAACTAAATGTTGTATGCCAAAAGCTCCCAAAGTTTTAGGTTAACCTACCAATCATAATACTAGTTAGCCTTACAAGAATATTTTCAAGTTGTAGCATTTGCTAAGTTACATGAGTTCTAAAATCATTTCTATCCGAATATAATATTCATAAACATTTCAATAACATACATTCATTTCCTAACATACGATTTCAATAAACTATAAATGAATAGACTCACCCCGGCTGCTACACATTCCAAGATAAAACATTTTTTACTTCTACTCCACGTGGTCGGCGTTGACAAACTGAACCAGGTTGTAGACACTTAGGCAACAAAAACAAACCAGGCCCGAGTGACGTCACCGGGTGGGATGGATTCAGAAAACCTTCCATAGCGAAAAAAGATGAATCTACCGTAGCCCAGAACATTCTAATGCCGGTGTCTTAGGAAGAAAAGAGACTCCACTTTATCCTTCCACGTTGACACCCACCCCTCTTTCGTGTTGTCCTCTTCTAGGGTTTGAACACTAAATAAAGCCCGTGGAGAAAGGGTAATACAGAGACAGATAAGTATGGAGCGATACAAATACAAATGGCGTAGAACGACAGGAGACACACACACACACACACACACACAGTCAGCCAAGAACTCTCGATGGCAACTTGGTTGGAAACACTGCGTTGGTAATAAGCTCTGAAAATGTAAGCTACACATATATTATAACTTTTCTTTGTACATAATGTAGAGTAAAATATAATATTTTTCCATCAGAAAAATATCCTTGTTTTTGGTTAAAATCATGTTTTTTAAATATCACTAAACTGTTAAAATGTTTCTTGTGAAGGAACAAACCTTTTACCTTAGTTTTTTTTAACGTACGTATTAAAACTTTGAATGTTTCACACATATATTTTATGTATTTTGTGGAATATTTTCCCATCAGAAAAATATCCAGTTTGCATGACGCTAGTAAACTTTAGGAAGTTTCAATTGAAGAAACTATTATTAACCTCTAATATGCATAGAATATGCTATAGATTATCTGTAATATTCGAGTCATATCCCCTCTGGATAATGTCATAATTCTGTTTATGGCCTCTCAGGGACCATAGTGAATAATTATGATAAAGTTATTCAACCTGAAATATTTAGTAAAGTCCCTTCAAGAATATGGTTCATTTATTTGTTGTCCTTGGGACATCTTATGATGCATTTTGTGAATTGGCGTGTTGAGACGAAACTTTATTGTAGAAGATTGTAAAGGTAAAATTTGTCTTAGAAGTTGTGCTTTGCTGGTTAAATATGAGTTTATAAGATACTGCAGTTGTTGTTCTATCAGAGAGTATAGAAGTAAAGAAGGTTGTAGCTTTCTTATTTGCAGCTATCGAATATTTCGTATTGGAGAATGACTTTGATATAATTGACTTTGATATTATTTACCTCGATATAATTTGTTTACATAAATATCAGACCTTATTGTATGGTATTTATTAAGACATGATATAGTTATTTAAAGAAGTTGAAGAAGTTAATGAAGTTGTTTACTTGTTAAATTTCAGTCTTTATTTAATGTTCGTATTTAATTTTTTTTTATTTAAGTTCACCCTTCTTTTACTGTCCAGTAAAATGGGGGCGCTTCAAAGTTTAAATACATGTTGATTAATTATTTTTCTATTCAGAAAGCCATAAGCCTATTTTAACAATATTTTAATAATAAATTATACAATATTTTAATCACCACGCCTTGTTACAAAATATCTTACTTTACTTATGACTACAAGAAAGTAAATCCACTAGTTTTTAAAACTATAAGATAGGGCTTTGGGAGCTCTTTGGAAGTGGGAATAGGTTGGTCTGAGGGTCCTTCCACGGTAACATTTTAAACCCTGGATGACTATTTAAGCTATTTTAAAGTGATTAATTTTTCATGGGTAGTACTTTTTTATGCTTTATCTTTCTCGTATTGTATAGTTAGAAAACGATAAAGAGGCTGGATTTAAAAAAAAAAATTTTTTGCAGTTAGCAATCATTAAAAGGTATACTTTATTTTTATTTTATTGGTAAAGATATTCTCCAGTGTTCGTAGAACCTTATTTGTATTGTATAAAAGGGGGAGGGGGAGAGTCAATTTGAAAAAAATAAGTAGCTCAGATGCGCTTTCCCAGAAATGCTACCAACCCGGTTCTCGCCTGGAAATTTTTGAAATTAGAGTCCTCTAAAAGCTATTTGGGGTGCTCATCTCTTAGCAAGTTAAAAAAAAATTTGATTCCTCTAGAACAGCAGTTCCCAAAGTGTGCTTCGTGGAGAATTAGGTGCTCCGCGAAGCAACTCCAAGTGCTCCGCGAAGCAACTCCAAGTGCTCCGCGAAGCAACTCCAAGTGCTCCGCGAAGAGATTGGAAAGAGAAATAGTTAAAATAAATGTGACAAGATCTCAAAACTGTGAATATGTGTGGCCATTAACTGTGCATAGGTATGTATTGGGTAGAAATTATTTAGCTTCTGCAGCGTGGTGTGAAGCAGAGTAGGTAGAAAGTCTTATCAAGGCGAGGTGCATGTCATGCGTCACCTCAGTCAGCTTTGCCCGCTCGAACCTTCTTGGAACCGTGCAAAACATCGAGAAGGTCGGTGAAGCACACAGACTGCACTCGGCGAAACCAGACGGAGAGACTCGACGGTGCCAGCTAACCCGGCTCTTTGAGAATTTCACCGAGCTTTCAGGTACGATCGTTAGCTTCGACACATTTCTAGAATTTTCTGGGAAGTTTTGATTCCATATTAAAACTTGTATCTCTTCGCACCTCTTGCCTCCAATCAGTTGCAGTTCTATCAGTATCCAGTAGAAAGTCGAAACTAATCAAGTCGTGCTGTAGGGTTATTTATTTATGCTTGTGGTATGTGCTTTTCAAGTTAAGTGGTTTTTAAAACAATTAAGCCGATATAACTTTTCGGATCTTCTCTTTTAAGAACGAAACACGTGACCCTTGCAGAATTTTTGTAGCACCTACGTAGGAATTCAGAAAATATCATCAATTTCCTTTCAATAGATAGCTGGCTGAAATAAAGATCCTTAAAAGAAAAAAATTCAAACCCTCAGTGACAATACCTCCAGTGGCCGGCGATAAAGTAAAAGCCTTCAAAATAAAATCAAGTTTTGGTCGGAATCAATGAAAAATTGAAATCTAGACAGCTTGCCTATGGTAAAAGAATTTAGAGATCTATCTATGCTCCGACATACTTGGAGATATCTTTAATAAGTTTCACGTTCACCTGCTAAGTTTGCTTAATAGTTTCAACTGTTATTTTCCGAAAGAACTCAAAGAAAAAAGAAAAGAAAACTTTTCTGTTGTAAACCAATGCACTGATATCAGTATCCAGTAGAAAGTCGAAACTAATCAAGTCGTGCTGTAGGGTTATTTATTTATGCTTGTGGTATGTGCTTTTCAAGTTAAGTGGTTTTTAAAACAATTAAGCCGATATAACTTTTCGGATCTTCTCTTTTAAGAACGAAACACGTGACCCTTGCAGAATTTTTGTAGCACCTACGTAGGAATTCAGAAAATATCATCAATTTCCTTTCAATAGATAGCTGGCTGAAATAAAGATCCTTAAAAGAAAAAAATTCAAACCCTCAGTGACAATACCTCCAGTGGCCGGCGATAAAGTAAAAGCCTTCAAAATAAAATCAAGTTTTGGTCGGAATCAATGAAAAATTGAAATCTAGACAGCTTGCCTATGGTAAAAGAATTTAGAGATCTATCTATGCTCCGACATACTTGGAGATATCTTTAATAAGTTTCACGTTCACCTGCTAAGTTTGCTTAATAGTTTCAACTGTTATTTTCCGAAAGAACTCAAAGAAAAAAGAAAAGAAAACTTTTCTGTTGTAAACCAATGCACTGATATTTTAGAAAATCCACCCTATCTGACATCGCAGCAAAATGAGTGCTTTATTAATTTGCCACCAGATTTTGCGATAGAAGATAATTTTGCAACAAAGAAGTCATTATAAGAATTTTAGTGTCAGCTAATAAACGAATTTGAAGTTTTGTCATCGTTCTGCCCTTTGCAACAATTTACTGCAGCCGTCCCCAATTTAACAAGATATAGTCACATTGCTCAAATCAAAACAGTTCCTTCCCTCTCGTTAAAATCTAAGTTTGCTATCTATACTTTATCGTGTGTTTTTTTAGCCAAATGACTTTTTTTCAGCTGTAAAAATGATTTTAAATACCATATCTATGTGGGTAACGTAATGTGGATTAACAATACCTGCTTTGAACTCGTTCTCAAATGGATTGCGTTAATTTATGTTTTTTTGGTTGTTTTTCATTTATGTAGTTTATTAACATTTAGAATGAAATAAAACTTGATGTTTAACATGCCCAAATGTTTACGAAATTGTTTAAGCCGTGAATACTCCTGTCATTCGGTTTAGTAACTATATAGGTGCTATGTGAAAATATTGTCACCCTTATGCCAAAAATAAGTATGTACAAAATAGGTGTTTTAATAAAACGGTATTTAGAGTCCCAATTTTCAATTAATTCCAATGGGAAAAATTAAGCTTGGATTCAAATCTAAGCTATTTAGAAAAAATAACTCGTAATTATGCTATACGATAAAATATCGACTAGCAACCTTAAAAATGCAGTTGGTAAAAACTGCAAAAAATACACATATACGTGACTTTAGCATCAGGGCAACTATAGTGCTCCGTGACGAATCACTCTCCTGAAAAGTTTGGAAACCGCTGCTCTAGAGTATAGACCATATTTGTATATGATTTTTTGCCGAATTTATTTTTGAAAATTAAATTCACCTGAAGTTATTCGGTGTGAGCTCCTACAGGCAATTTGAAAATTAGATGCCTCTAGAAGTTATTTGGAGTGGGCCTCGAATAGCAAATTTTTGAAAATCTGACTACCTTAATAACTGTATGGAATCGTTCTCGCCTCGATTTAAAAAAATTAAAATTACATAAAAGCTATTTAGAGTGGTCATCTAGAAGGCAAATTTAGTTATTAATTGAATGGCTTAGATATTTGAAGTGATTTTCAGATATCTGGAATTTGTTTTTAATCGTAATTAGAGTTGAGTACGATACTACCTAGCACGACGTATGGCCCCAATTTGACCTTTGACCCCGACGCTGATTGGTCGGTTTTGGTCACACTAACCCCCTGACCGCTTTCCAGTGTTCCAAACATGTTGGTTCTTGTCCAAACTTGTTTGTTTCTGTCCCCATTGGTTTTTAATGTCAGGGTAGGATTGGGACGGGCGTTGGAGTTTATTTTTTATTTATTGGCTTGCAGTCCATAGCGTCGGGCACGGGAACACGCAGCTCGAACATCTCCCGATGGCAACGTAGTGTATAATGTGACCACTGACCAGCTGGCAGCTGTTCGCCAGCCTTTCACTTCCCGGAGAACACAACAGGAACCTTTCCCGACGACCGTTTGGCGTAGAGTGTGAGAAATGATTCTCCTGTCTTGAGACCCCTTTCACTTCCCCTCACTCCCCCCCTCCTTCAAGGCATGTGTCGCGACCCCTATGTGGTAATGGGTTTTCCCGGTGTCGCAACCCCATCCCCCACACCCTATGTGATAATGGGTTTTCCCAGTGTCGCAACCCCATCCCCCACCCCATATGTGATAATGGGTTTTTCCCGCAAGCATTGACACAGCTCTGATTATGGGGGCGCGTAATGCTCATTTAGGGGCCTTTAACCCCACCACAAAAGTCTACTAAAATTGGTTGTAAGGTATCGTCCGGTGACATGCGCGGATGTAGGTATCAGCCATGGGGATGATTAAGCAAATGTTCCGGAGGAAGAAATACCTACAGTTTAGACGGTGGGGATTCAATCTCCCCCCACCAGAATTAGATGAGCCTGACATTTAGACGGCGTTCACATCGGGATTTGAACCTCGGTATCTTTAGCAGGGATAATGTCTGTTAGAACGGTCGTACTTCCTTCCAAGCTCATCCCCACTATTTTGCTGGTCGACCAGATATTTCTAGACCAGGTAGAATGTGTACCCGCATTTGCTTTAAACGTCGATCACTCTGTCACCGGCCATCTAGTGACGACTTAGACCATGATAATGTCTGTTAGAACGGTCGTACTTCCTTCCAAGCTCATCCCCACTATTTTGCTTGTCGACCAGATATTTCTAGACCAGGTAGAATGTGTACCCGCATTTGCTTTAAACGTCGATCACTCTGTCACTGGCCATCTAGTGACGACTTAGACCATGCGATCATCGATGCATGTATACTAAGATTATTATAAAATACATTGTGACGGTAGATTGTTACCCAAGGTTAATGAGAAAAAAAAGAAACAACCGTTTTATTCCTCGAGTCACTTATAACAACGGAAAAAATTTAATGTTCTCATATATATTTTGTCGAAATAATATATAACTCTTAATTTAATGCTCGAAACTATATTTTGTTGACATAATAAATAACACACACGCAAAACAAATTAGCCAAATTTGCCAGAAATAGATGAACCTGACATTTGGACGGCACGCCCACTTGCACCGGAGTGAAAATCGGGGAAGTCTAACAAGAACTTCTGGATTTGCTAGATTCCTGAGAGTATATCAGCACGTTTGAGATCTTTTGACCATACACTTAAAGTAGTTGAGAAACATTCTTACTTAGTACAAGTGGCAGAGATTAGATCTTAAAGGGGAAAAACTTTCTCTTCTCGAGTTCAGCTGAGGTCAGATCCCACATGGTGGAAATTTTTATTTTTGCAACAAACCTTAGTGGGAGTTGTTAACCCTAAACTTGTTATGAATTTCTAAAGAGAGTGCCAACGACCCTAATGAAGAGTCGTGAAACCCCCACCCTAAGGCCGCTTGGTGCATCGGTCGTGGCCTTCTGAAGGCCGCAGGTTCAGATGTGCTTTATAATGCCCTCTCTGGGACCAATTTTTTGGAAACAATCCTTGTTGTGTTTCAGTGTTCGCCATGTACGGTAACACGGGTTCAAACCTTGAATAATAAAATTAGTGGCTGTACCATCATTTGCGAGGGGTGAAATGCGAAAAGATGTCTACCTATCAGGATGTAAATTAAAACATATAGGTAGTTTCAAATAGCAAAGCTATTATTTATGATTACTCCATCTAGATATAATTGATACCGGGACAGGGGATTCGGATCCGGGACCAACAAATAATTATCACACGCAATATAGAGTTCTGTCTCTCTTGTTAATAGCCGGCTAAATCAATATAATTTTTATGCCAGTAAACATTAAAATATTAAATTCCCACCTCAGAGTGAAAAATTGATGATTTTCGAGATTTATATGCTATCTGTTAATGAAAGAAACTGTTTCTAGAAGCTACAGCCATATTTTTGCCACAAACATGAAATAAGCATGAGGCAAGCGTGAGATAAGAGAAGATTTTGTGTGTGTGAGAGAGAGCGTATTTTTAATAGTAAAAGAGAGTCAAACTGACATATTAGACGATCTATTGCGTCCAACAGTTTACCGCAGCAAGTTTCTTTCACCAGAAATAGATGAGACTGACATTTAGACGGTGTGCCCGGTGGTATTCGAAACTCGGTATCTTTTCGAAGGGGTGGTAGGGATTTGAAGCCCTTATATCGGTCACCGGGTGGTTTTTGAGCTGACGAAATGTGTACCAGCATTTGCCCTGGTTTGAAATGTGAAGTAATTAGCGTTTGTTGCCCTCTAAGGGACTTGAACCCTTACGTCACAGGGCGAGATGTGTACCTACATTTGCCCATAATTGACACCTGAACACGGGGTATTGAACACTCTAACGCCATCTGGATATCTTTGGCCGAAGGAGAGAGACAGAATAATAAAATTAGTTGTTGTACCATCATTTGCACAGGGTCCTATGTAAAAACATATATGGTAGTTTAAGAACCAAATAGCCCAAAGCTATTATTTAAGCATACTCCGGCTATATATCATTAGCATCTGGATACGGGATTCGAACCCGGGACTTTTGGTGCAAAAATATAGGGTTTGTATTCATAAATGTATTTAGCGTTTGTCAACCTTGCAGGGACTTGAACCCCTACCTCCTCCAATGTGTACCCACATTTGTGCTGCTGGAAAAAATAAACACGAGCACGGAAGGTGGATAGTGGTCATTCATGGCATATCGGCTCTCCCTTAGCAAGCAGAGAACAAATACTCCCGTTCTCGGCGGAAGAGGTATCGCGAATGACAAATAGATGTAAATACACACCTATTTACACGGTGTGGGCAATCACCGATGCGGAAACAATCTTATCGACCAATAAGAAGCCTTCGTCTTTACATGTGGCACATCCAATTGAAGCGACTATAAATATACTTTGAAATCATTACATTTGGTCATTGTAATTAATAATTGTGGGCGATAAACATCGAAATGAGTTTTGACACGCTGGAAAATTGTATAAATTTAGGTAAGTTTTAAAAGCGTTTTGTATATTTTAATGGTCACTATTTTGTTTATTACGTCTTTGGTGTACAGCGGTATTTGTTCCTTTGATAGACTGTCAAGAAGACGCACTCCCGATACCTGCAGCGCCGGCAGCACCCGATAACCCGGACCCTCTAGATTTTTTGGCGAGGATGGAATTTGCTTGGCGAATGACGATTGATCCATGGGTAGTTAGCGTCCTGCTATAGATTTAAAGAATTGGCAGTGGGTTTTTTCCACAATAGTAATTAATATGTGTTTATTAAATTTTAGACTAATGGGATCCATATGATCTGGACACTGGCCTGAGGGACCACGTGGCAACTGCAGAGGGTTTAGCGGTGTGTGTGCGGGCGCCACCCCTTGAAAGCGGCAGATCGGAGCTGGATCCTCTACCGACGCAACTTCTAGAAGCGGTCGGTGCTTTGCCCGGCGCCGCTTTCTTCACGCCAACCAGTAGGCTTCGGACCCCAGGACCCTACCAACGCCACTGGAAACGCTATCCCTGATTTTTGTGGTGAATTGGACGTGATACACGAGCAGATATGTAAGTTTTCCATTATATATTTTAGTAACGTCTACAAGTAACAATACTATATAGCCACTAGGTTGGAAATAGACAGCTTATTACGTCCTACCTTCCCCCAAACGACTGTTGTTTCACAGGCATACCAAAACCTTTTGACAGCTGACCGTTTCGAGAATATTATCTCTTATTTACACGGTACAAACAAGTAAAGAGAGAGAAAATTATAATTGTCGCTTTAGCCGTGTTTGCAATGTATTAGATCAGATTCAAACGTCACATTAGCGCATTCGATAGCATGTCTGTATACTAAACTATTGGTCCCGGGTTTGATTCCCGCCATGGGTAAAAAATGTCGGTCTAATAAATTAACAGCCAGCGGACAGAATTTGTGGATGTCCTAGTCTTTTAAGTTATTAGCATTTTATGAATAAAAAAGGGACCAGTGCTTAAGGCTAGAAAAAAGTAACGGATTTAAATTAAATTATAATAGTCAATAAAAAATTGTTTTGTATAATTCTAAAACAAAATTATTTCTACAAATAGAAAACTTAATTCTTGCCATTAAAAATTACTTTCTTCTATTTATACCAATTTGTGCTAAGACATATTTTCCCCAATACCTTATTTAAAGCTAGAGTTCTTGAATGATTACCGCTTGTGGTAAACTTGGTTTCTTAGCGGTTCAACAGATGGCGTTGGCATGCAATTTAGAGCAAAAAGGGTGCGCTTTGCTGTAATGTGTATCTAGGTTTGTATATACATATTTCTTAAAGGTATTAAAATATATACTGGCATATTAATAATTAAACAGAGAAATTATATTGTTGCCTTAGCCGATTATTAAAAAGAGAGAAAAACCCTATTTATATGTTGCTGAGCCAAGGGTCCGGGTTACATTCCCTGGCATGGGTGAAAATGTAGGTATAACCTTTAATAGAGATAAATTAACTGCCCTGGACTGTATTTTGTACATGTACTAGGGTTCAAGTGTAATTATTACACACAATTTGCCAATTTTTGGTTTAAGTGTATTTATTACACACAATTTGCGAATGTTGGTTTCAGTTAAAGCAATTATGTTTAAGAAAAATTGTAACATATTATATTAATACCGAAAGTAGTTTGAAATTGAAAAGTATTATATATTTTGTGGTATCATTCGAAAGATAAAAAGACGCGTAAATTTGCAGAAAATATGTTTGGAACAATTATATTTAAAGTGTTTACTTTGATGTTAGTTTAACACATGCTTGTGTGTTATAATTCAAATGGCGGCTCCATCCTCCCTCCGCCACCAGCTGTGAGACTCCTTCACCCCACCGCAAGAGCACAGTCACCAAGACAGGGAGACGATGTTCGAGCCCAAGCTACAGTGAGGCAGACGGGGTCCGCGGTCCTCCCGCAACCCTTGGCGGTAACGACAGCGCGACCATCTTCGGCATCACAATCATGAATTAATGGCCCGGTAAATCAGGTTGGTGGACAATTGCCCCAAGGTGCCTCTCTTCGAATCTTCAAGGAGAGAAAAAAAATTGAGGCCTTTCTTTTATCCTGGTAGAGGAATTACCGTAAATATTGGTGCTTCAGCAAGCGATCGTGACGCATTAAGCTGGTTTGAAGAACAAATGACTAATTTGCTCAATCGGCTGCAGGACCATTGTGGCAGCACCGATGATCATGTCGGCTTACTTTTGAACAGCACAGACTTGACGTTGAATCCTGTATTCGTCTCTTTTAAGAGGGCGGATCAGTTAGACGCTCGTTCCGTGCTCGATAACGTAAGTCGCGTTTTGCAAAGTAATAGCTTGTTCTTAAGTACGGCACCACTGTATATTAAACTCAGCCATTTTAAGGAGCCTCGTGGGAGTGCACGTCATTGAGATAAGCTATCCCCTGATAGCACATATAGCCGTAATAACCTAGGAATCATTATGATCCAAAAGGCTGAAACAATTTTCCTTACCCATGGGTTGATTGTCGCCAAAGCTATCCGTTATAATAAAAGAGAGCCAGGATGCATGGACGTGAAAACCTATAAGCACATAAAGGAGGGCCGCAATATTCAAAAATACAAAGCAGAAGATTTAAGCCATGGTGCCCATGTGAATATTTTGAATGGTGTTGGGATCACTGAATTGAAACTATTTCTAACATACGTCTCCGAATACAAAATCACAGTGTTCAGGGAACTTCGGGGGAGGCATGTCCTATATGAGGGGCTACTCCTCCCAAACATTACTTTAAGGGATAGCTTAGTTTGTATTTTCACGATGGTAAGCAAAACCATTTTGATGTCATAACATCCTTGACAGCGGCATTTAAGTGCTCATACTTTTGCCGTGAGTGTCGTGTGCCATTTGATCATAATAACGAGCACAAATGCGAATCCACGTCCAAAGAGTGCTACGATAAAGCGGTTTGCAATGGAGGTCGAACTGTGACCTGTAATGATTGTGGGCGTTGGTTGAGAAACCAGATACGTTTTGATAACCATAAACGTTCCGCTTTTTGGAGAGGTCAAATGTTGGTCTGTGATTTTAAAACGGTTTATGAGGTATGTGGGCAATTTTTCAGTTTGAAAAGATCAAATTATTCACATAGGTGGTATGAGACTTTTTGTATAGTATGCGAGAACTATCGTCCTTTTGGTCATTTCTGCTATATGAGGCAAGCCCCATCCAAACCGTCACTGGAAAAGAGAAAATTCGTGTTTTTATACTATGATTTTGAATGCAGACAAGAAACGCTTCTTCAAGGTACTTGCACGAACCTAACCTCTGTGTCGTGCAGACGAGTTGCAAGTTCTGCCTTGATATCGATATAAATGACCATCATTGCACCGAATGCGGGGGCGATAGGACTCGCATATTCAAGGAAGATATCACAATGACCCAATTTTTCGGATTTATATAGCAAACCAAAGCAAAAAAATATAATAATATCACCCTCCTAGGCCATAGTGCGAAGGGCTATGATGGTAATTTCATTTTAAAATATATGATGGAGTTAAAAAATGGACTCCAGAGCTCATAATGAACGGTGGGAATATCATGTCCATGCGTTACGGCCCGCTCCACTTTATTGACTCGCTGAACTTTCTCCCGATATCGTCCAAGATTGCCAAAACATTCGGCTTGGTTGAGTTTTTGGCCAAGAGGCATTGCCCCCATTTTTTCAATAAAAAAGAAAACGTGGAGTATAGGAGTCCCTTGCCGCCAAGGGAGGACTGCGGCATCGGGGAGATGTCGGTTGAGGGAAAGGAGCACTTTGAGAAGTGGTATGACGCGTTGGTCTAAAAAA
Source organism: Timema bartmani (assembly GCA_902151455.1). Lineage (NCBI taxonomy): Eukaryota > Metazoa > Arthropoda > Insecta > Phasmatodea > Timematidae > Timema > Timema bartmani. Next base: position 14,575 of record CABFWB010008692.1, read on the forward strand.
ATTATACCTTTGATTTTAACCGCGAGTTGGAACTGTATTGCCTGAAAGATGAAGAGATACTACGGAAGGCCTGCCTAAAGTTTAGAAATATGATTATGGAAAAAGCAAAAGTGGATCCTTTCAGAGAGGCGTGTACGATCGCAGGAGCGGCCATGTTGGTTTACCACCGAAGTCATCTTAAGGAGAATACCATTGGTATCATTCCTAACGGTTGCTACCGGTATGCAGACTAACAGTCACACGTCACCGTACAATAGCTCAGCTGGGAGGCCAACCAACGCGGTGTCTCTTTCCTTCATGAGGGTAACGGCCGTGAGGAATATGTATTAGGGTGATGTGTAGACGACATTGCTAAAGCTGGAGATACCACCACCCTCTTCCAGTTCAGGGGCTATTATTGGCATGGGTGCCCTCTCTGTTATACTGAAAGGATCACTCTAATCAAAAGCAGCTCCCACGAGAACCTGGAGACCCGCTATGAAGCGACCATGGCTTTCTTGCAAAAATTTAATAATGCCGGCTAAACGGTCGTAGATATGTGGGAGTGTACGTTTAATGCGATGAAAGCACAGACAAGGACTTGAAACAATTTGTACTCAAGCACGAGGAATACAGCAAGGATCCCCTCAGTCCCATGGACGCATTCTTTGGCAGGCGTACAAATTGTATCAAACTCTTCCAAGAAGCAGACCTTTCTTGTGGAGAGAAGATCAAGTACTTGGATGTGTGTTCGTTGTATCCTTACGTTTGCAAGTACAAAAAATATCCCATTTGCCACCCCAAAATTCACTTGGAAACAAATTGTCCATCTATAGAACAAGTAGAGCGCATAAACAAAGTTACCATGACGCCTCTGCGAGATTTATTCATTCCCATATTGCCTACACGGATGAACATGTTAATATTCATCTTATGCAATAAATGCGAAGAGGAGAAAAACCAAGGTTTGTATCAGCACAATGACAATAAAGATCACTGGTTGACAAGCGTCTGGGTGATTGAAGATATCCAGAAAGCCGTTGAGAAAGGCTACACTATTGACGCAGTACACGAGGTGTGGGAGTACAATCTATCTGTTTACGATCGTCAAACACGTTCTGGCAGATTGTTTCATGGGTACATTGATACTTTTTTGAAAATTAAACAAGAAGCCTGTGGATGGCCAGAGTGGTGTACTTCACAAGATGAGAAGTTAGCTTACATTCAAAATTATGAGGAAAGGGAAGAGGTAAAACTCAATTTCGTCCCTGTTTGTAAAAACCCTGGTTTCCACACACTGGCTAAACTCTTTTTAAATTCACTATGGATAAAGTTTGAACAAAGAACCAATTTACCACACGTAACCGTTGTCAAGGTCAAAAATGGTATCCAAAAGTACCTGACGGATTCGTACATCACCGTGAAAAGCGTCATTGATGTTAATTATGAGGTTATGTTTCTCAATTATAAGAATGCGCGTGACGCGTTGCGCCATAACCCTAACATGAGTGTCGTGGTGGCATGCTACACAAAATATAAGAATAGGCTGCAATTATACAGCATCCTTGAAAAATTGGAGGACAGTGTTTTGTATCATGATACAGATAACGTTATATTCACGGAGCACCCCAGCGATTTGAATGTTCACACCTGAGACTTTTTGGGTGACCTCACTAACGAAATTCAAGATTACGGTCCGGGAAGCTTTATTAGCGCCTTTGTATCTGGTGGCCCCAAGAATTACACGTAATTAGTTTGTGTTAGTAATGATCCCGCCAAAACACAACAGTGCGCGTTCGTGGGATCACCATAAAAAACAGCAACCAGAAGGACGATAGTTTTGGCTTTTGAAAGCGATGGTCACCGAACATGCTGCGGAAAGGTACATACAGATACCGCACAAAATTGTAATAAAACGTCTTGTGACTGTATGTACACTCCGTCGAGATTGAAAGGTAGCAACTTGTTGGCTAAACGCCAGCGCGGTATGCTA
>CABFWB010008693.1:0-16542 GCA_902151455.1 Timema bartmani
TTATTATTATTATTATTATTATTATTATTATTAAATATGGGACTATCCCGGATGAGAACTAAGTCGTGGAGAATAAAAATAAATAATTATTGAGAATGTATTCTGAATTTACCCTGAACGGTAACAGCAAGCAATCTTACCTTGAATAGTTACACTCTGGCCCTATCTTTCTAGGCAATAATAAAACCAATTGAGATATGATTACTTCTTTAAGGGCAACGGAGAATTTAAGGAAAATGGTTAGCGTATTTATTTTATAGTTTGTTTGTATTATAATTGAAATTCTACTGGGATACAGTTTTATTTCAATTGGTGGCAGCTGATTTCTATTGAAATGAATATATTTGGCATTTGTCTCTTAACTTTTAATATCTCGCCTGTATGTAATATTACTTAACATATAATGTGAGAGTAAAAATAAAAACACCTAAGTATGTGTTAGAAACAATCTTTTAAGTAAATGCAGCAGCAATAAATAGGCTTGTGAATGGGAAACCTCATCGTGTAAAAATTAATGTAGCTCCCAACTATACCGATTGATAGAATTATAGTTCTCTTATCTTAAATCAAATTCGCTTTTCCATAAACTATTAGTTAATGTAAAATTGTTATTCCATAAAAGGTTATTTCACCAAAAGATACAAATAAAAACAATAATTGAAAAAGTAACGAGTTGATCTCTTCAACATTTCTAAGTAGGTGCTAGGTAAAAGGTCACATCATTTTTACTATAGCAATAAGAGTCCTTGGTGTCCCTTTAGCACCATCCTTAACTGTAGCTCCCCCTGTCATCCCTTGTTAGTGCCCCAGAACATAGAAAGACTCAAATTTCTCTCCCCAAAATGGCGATCTCCGTGCTAAGCTTGGTTCATGTTCAAAAAACTAAAGAATGAGACTAGTACGGAGGAGATGCATACTTGTCTCGTTAAATCGGTTTAGAATTTAAACTACGAAGGCCAATTAATTACAATACGAATTAAAAAGCATTAAAACTAGCAGAATCAAAACCGGTACCTTATGCTTAGTAGACAGACTGAGATAAGGTGTCAGTGGCTATGATTATAACGTAATATTTGGCAAAACAAAAAGTACACACATCTTTTATTAATTTGTGTGTGTTTATATAAAACTCTTTTATCTTAAAGTGGAATAGTAGTAGTATCTTACCAAAGGTTACTTTTCTGTCACACAATATATATGCAATATTTCTAGTTTGGATAGATGTGGGATATTTAGAATCAATTATAAAATTATCAAACAAAAATTAATCAAAACTGAGGGTATAAAATTACCCAAAAGTATGACTCAATAGACTCCAAAATGTATTAAATATATTTTCAAACTTGAACGTGAGATTATGTTTTTAAATTGATTGACAAAAGAATTTCAAATTTTAAAATTATGTATGTCTTTGAATGATTAGTCATAAAGTTTAACGAATCTTTTTGACGTAAAATAACCCAATGACTATGATACAAATGAAGAAAAAAATAATAGATAGTTTTATAACAACTAAACAACCAGAAAGTCGGTGATGAATTTCAATAGTGTTCTATTTTGATAAAAATTGTAGCTAATATATTTAGAATGTGGTGAATTCCCTTCTATTCGCAACCTGTAGAATGTTTAGTTAATGTACAGTATATACCAACGAAAGCCTTACAGGGCAAATTTCTTGTCATTTTATGACATCAAGCCGAAGCTCAGTCTAATCAAAATTCGATAGACCTGTACAGAGCCAGTTTGATCTTTCAGAAAATATAAAGTTGTATTTTAACCTTAACTATTAATTAAAATGATTTATAACTTATCCAAGATATAAAATGTAAAAGTGGGGGTCGTAGGGGAAGCGAGAAAGACTAATATGTCTGCCATTTTTATAGCAAAAGTTTTTTGGACCAAGATGAATAAAATATTTCTCCAGTACAAACATAGAGTTTAATTTTCTTCGAATGGTGATATCAACAGTTGTTTAATATCTGTCATGAGCATGGCGGCATTAGATGACAAACTTTTTAAATGAAGAGAAAATTCATTTACGTTTAATAGTTTACTGCTATAATTCTATTACATATGAGCTATTTATTAATTTTATGGAATGTTTCCTGCTCCAAAGCAATCATATTACTTGCATAGTTGTGTTCCGTTTCTACATATCGCAATTACATGTAAAGGTAGCTGACGAATGATTAACGTTTATCTCTAGCAGACTATAAACCCCAACAGGAAAATACTTCTTTTGATCAGTCGTTTACAACCATTCGAATTTGTATTGTAAATACTTTAAAAAAATTAGGAGAAAGTTACGATTATTGTGTACAAACTCATCACTGTTTGAACTATTAAAATCCTACATTTGGTTAAAATCATTGTTTATGAGTTAAAGCTTTGAGTTGTGTAACCCCCCTTATTCTTCTGGACATTGGTCATAACAGGAAACTGTCCTCTCTTCCCAACGAGGTGTTAGGTTGCCAGACCTTCAGAGGAGCTCCAAGGAAACAAGTGCCAGTTGCCATGACGACCAGGTTCATTACTAGGTGACGCGTATGAGACCTTCGCTTTTCTTCCTCGTCCGGGTTTCTTGGGATATTTATCACCGGGGACCTTGTTAATGATGTTATTCTTTCCTCCAGACCAGATGAAGTTTTCTTAGAGTAGGAGGGGCAGTAATAAAGCCTTTATTTCTTCTTTTCTTGTTTTTGTTGTTCTTTAGAGTCACACACAAGCAAATGTGATAACAGAACATGATTTAAAGTAATATTTATAATCACAAATGGAGTTTGTCCCTCTAACTGCAAGATAATTAATGGTTTTGTAAATAAATATAAATTTAAATAAATCTAATAATTTGTTGATAAAGAAATTTTCAAAAAAAATTAATACGTCAAAAGAAATGTACTAATTTATATTTGACACTGATAAGAGTTGAAAAATACGTAAAAGTGAATCAAAGTTAAAATTGATAATTTGTTACACCGGTTTTTTATATTTACTTATTAATATTGTAAAAATAATCATTTTTTTCATCATAAATAATATTATAAATAGGAACATTAGCGCTTAATGTGTCTGACCGTTTAAAAATATATAATATAATTTTCACACTTGTTAATTAAACCTACTACTCAATATAGAAGAAGATGGTAAACAAATTAATTTGTTTTTTAATGTTTTTCATCAACACGTCTTACAAATTTATCTAAATAAATTACATATCTATAAAATATATGACTAAGAATGATAATATTGACACCCATGATTTTGAAACAAATTTTACAAAAATTTGAACCGGAGACCCCTTCTTCTGTAACCTCGACTGGGCCACGTTTAAATTTTCCCAACCTTCCTGTCATTCGTCACCAAGTTTGAGTTTGAATCGGTTAGAAGCTGGTATTTTCAAATTTGGGATAATATTATTAAACCTTTCTAATCTCTCTACCTTTCTCCCCAACTGTTATTCTGGTGAACCTTGTGACTATCGGCAGGGAAGGGAGGCTATAATGTGAAATTTCTTTGGCTATCTTAACTATTAACAAAATACCCGAACAAAAATGCACTTTTCAAATTGATTTTTTTTTTTACAAATATCTTACTGCTCCTTCTTGATTGAGCATTTTACATTAACTCATCTAAGAGCACAGGATGAGAAGGGGAAATTACAAGGCAATGTATAAGAACTCTCCTAGCGAGTTGATGACAAATTACTAAGTAAAAGAATAACTATACATTTTTCAGTCGTTTGGGATTGAGCCCTGATCTCTAAAGTCAAAATCATGGTCATTATTTTTTTGCTAAATAGAATATGAAAGGATCAATTATTATTGTTAGATTTAGATTTAGATGGACTGCCGATGATAGGGATTTTAGGGTTCAAATTTCAAAATTGGTGTTTCTTAAATGGTTTTTCACTTTTATTCCACGCAAATGTGGGTACACTTTCTCTAAATTCAGCCTCCCCATCTTTATCGCATTATAATAATGAGTACATAAGCGTATAACCAGTACAGCTAGTAAGACGCGGTGCAAAAAAAAGTTTGGACTTAATAAGCTGACTGTTTATATCAGAACACGATTTACAAACTAGCTTATTTTTAAATGGACAAAAATCCATTCACCCGGATACTAATGAATGAGCTGTGAAATGGGATGTCCCAATTACACCAATGATAATTTTATTTGGATCTCTTGGGGATTGAATTTGAGACCCTTAACTTTGAAGTAGACACGCTACTGACTGAGCCATCTATTAAAAGTAAACTGTTATGTGTCATACGAAATGATTTAAAAAATAACAGCTCGGTGCTATTTAAAGAGGCATATTTTCAGCGTCACATATAAAGTGGATGGAAACGCTTGAATTTGTAATGAAACTGACAGGACCATTATGTAGATTATTTTAAGTAGAAGTCACTTTTTTATATAAATACTTTAAGAAATGAGTAACAAGAGTAATATGTTTGTTCCTTTTTCCATTCTTTCTTTGTCAACAAAGTTGATTAATTTTAAATGTAACTTGACATGGCAACTTCATTTTACATGACAAGTGACACATTTTAAGTTGGAATTAGGACACAAAAGAGCACAGCGAGCGTTGTTTAAATTCGTGACGTGGGCTGGAGGGAAAAGACAACTAAAGTTACACTGCCTTGCACGACAAAAGACATGCCGTACTGTGGATGTCCTGGAATTCTACATCAACAAAGATATCTACAATAATAACATTGTTTTATTTTTATGTGAATTCCTCAATTTTTATGTCATATTATTTTAATCTCTTTAGTGGATGGATAGTTAGAGGACTGCCACACAACTAGGAAATACTGATTTCATTCCACGAAAATCTAAAAGTAATTTAATATTATTTTATGTTTGTAAGGCCAATAGTTTATACCTGTTAACAAGATATTAATATCCTTGAAGATTCGTTATCTTGATAAATGTGTGCTGTTGTAGGTAAAGTCATAACAAGAAAACGATATATAGGATGTTTCAAAGACACATACATTTTTCTATAAATATTGGTTGTATTTATACTGTCTTATTACTTTATAGATGTAATTATTTTAGCACCACGTCTTAATACCCGTTCAGGTTATACGCTTATGTAATAATTGTGCTAATGGTTTCAGGGATTAGGCAGGCTATGTTCAGAGGAAGTGTACCCAGATTTTACTGGAGGGAGAGTGGAAAACCATTTAGGAAAAACCACCCTCAGTACACTCGACCGAAATTCAAACCTCGGTCTTCCCATCATCGGCATTCTAGTCTACTGCGAGAGTAGCTCCTTAGACCATGCGTCCACCGAAGCAGGTGATATAGATATTATCTATAAAAATGAACACTAATATATGAATATGGCATAAGTTTTCTAACTGTTGGATACTACCCTTCCTAGCCTGTGTTTTGATACGTGTTGTTTGTGCCACGTCTTCATTACCTGTTCGAGTAATTGACATTTAACTGTAATTATGAAGGAATGGAAGTTGTAAAACTTTATAGGAAATGTACCCGCTATCACATGAAGGAGTGGTGTGAAATCCCTCATAAAAATTATCCTCTGAATCTCCGGCTGTTATTCGAACACTGGCCTATCCGTTACGCACAATCCAGACAAAACCAATTTTACATTTTGTCCACGCACGTATTAATACGTGTTATTAAACAGCTAAGTTATAAGCTGTTAAAATATTCTAAATCACAAAATATAAACAATGATCTGACCCATCATCGGCATTCTAGTCTACTGCGAGAGTAGCTCCTTAGACCATGCGTCCACCGAAGCAGGTGATATAGATATTATCTATAAAAATGAACACTAATATATGAATATGGCATAAGTTTTCTAACTGTTGGATACTACCCTTCCTAGCCTGTGTTTTGATACGTGTTGTTTGTGCCACGTCTTCATTACCTGTTCGAGTAATTGACATTTAACTGTAATTATGAAGGAATGGAAGTTGTAAAACTTTATAGGAAATGTACCCGCTATCACATGAAGGAGTGGTGTGAAATCCCTCATAAAAATTATCCTCTGAATCTCCGGCTGTTATTCGAACACTGGCCTATCCGTTACGCACAATCCAGACAAAACCAATTTTACATTTTGTCCACGCACGTATTAATACGTGTTATTAAACAGCTAAGTTATAAGCTGTTAAAATATTCTAAATCACAAAATATAAACAATGATCTGGATTCCTTGAAGAATCTTGATTTTAAATTAAGAGAAATAGTGAACAAAGTGGATTATTTTATGATGGATAGTAAGACGCGGTGATTAAAATCAGTATTGTATTTTTGTGAATATCCATTCATTTATGGATGGTCAATTTAAATTAACCATTTTATAAAACATTATAAACAATTTAAAAGTAGGCTAAGGAGTGGATTTGATTTATAATTTAAGACTTAGATAGGTCTATATTGCTTAAAAACTATAGAAAGAGTTGTTTGATAAATTTTGTTAAGTTGGTTGATATAAAAACAAAATCTCAGATCAAAATGTATAGTTAGGTTAATTTATGGTGCTAGCATATTGTCAAATATTGAACATAACACATTTAATAATTAATTCATCATCAATTTAACAGTATACCGGGTGATTATAAGTCTAAAATACATTAAACACGTTAAAAATGTTTTAAACCTTACAAATAACAAAATAAGTTCAGAATTCAAATTATAAAAAATTTTGGGGTAAAATGTTAACATTTGCAAAAAGATTAAGATTAATTGAAATACAATGACTTTATAAAATGAATATTTGATGAAACAATGTTAAAGTATAAATAAGTAATAGAGTTGACAAGTATAAAAGTTGACAAGTACAAAATTTTAATTTATAGGTTAACCAGTTCGAAAATAATATAATTGATGTGGAGAATTTTGTAATATTCTAAGTCTTATCTGATATTTCTTGTCCCGTTACCCCCTTTTTTTCATTTCCAGCGTTAAAAGACACTGGAATACTGAATCCGACATGTTTCGACACATTGGTGTCATAATCATGGTAGCTGTAAAACGAAATTAAAGAAGCATGAAGACACAATAATATTAAAGAGGTACAATAGATGAGAAATACTGCTGTCCAATAATAAATACGTAAAAGGAATAAGAATTATTAAACAGACAAACTTACATAAGTCATTGTGAAGGACAATAGCAATATATCTAAATCTTAAATTATAAATTCAAACTAAGGTAAGCTGTGTATTATTTTGACTAGTAATTAAAATACAAAAGGTTTTAAGAGGTTTTGGCTATAATACATAATTTCTACTTTAAAATTGTATTAAAAATATGTCACAAGTAAATAATATATTAAAATTTAACATAAGCCATTAATTATGTTTTCCGTTCTAGAGATAATAAATCTGTAACATCCTTTAATGTATGTGAGCAACTAGATATGTAGGGTTTTGCGTGGTACAGTAAATAGGACATGTGAATGTTTGTGTCATTTGTCTATCTCTTATATTTAGCTATGCTTTCCTCACTTACTTTAGTTTATAATGTCCATAAATGTGCAATTATGTGAAGAGGTAAGATCATTATTTTATTATTAATATTATTGTACACATATTACAAATTATATTCTAAGTACTATATTAATAGCAGATGAGTGTATGCTTTATTATTAAGGGCTTAAGATTAAGAAAAGATGCTTGTCTTAAATTCCCCCAAATAAAGGTTATATTATTATTATTATTATTATTATTATTATTATTAAAGTTGGTTGAAGTTTAGTTAAATTAAATAATAATATACTTGTAGTATTTCCTTGTTTCCAAACAGTTTTTACCAAGGAAACTACTGAAATTCCTTTAGGGTGATTAATTTTATTAAATTAGATAGTAGCAGAACATAAAATAGGCTGTAACATTAAATGAATTTGTAATTTAAATCTTATTTATAAGCAAATATTTTATGTTGACACACGACAAGTAATTCAATTTTCATAATAAGGGCCTGTGAGAAAATACAAACCTTTTTTGAAGGCCGAAATTGGTAGCATTTTGCTAATTTATCAGTGTAATTTTACAGTTTTTGATAATATCTATCATTTATTTATTTTAGATATCTAGCGTGTACTTTCTGAACCAACTGATTATATCAGCACACAAGAATTTCTAAGAGTGAGAGCAAATGTGTCTACCAATTTTGCCAGCAAAGGTATTTTCACATATCTGCCAGGGTTATTTTACATGCTACAATCGACATGGGACCAACGCATTTACATCCCATCCGAAGAAATTTGTGCTACGGATTTATATAGCTCAAGAAAAATCTGTCAACCCTAGCTAGGTTTGAACCCACGAACATCGTGTCCTGAGGTAAGCACTTTACCCCAAGACTAGAGAGGCAATAAAAGTGGCAGCCGCAGCTCTCTATACCAAACGTATGAATACGTGAAAGTAGATTTAGTAGCTTTTGTAGCTATCATATAAGATCTTTCATATAGAAATTGGACTCTACAAATTAATAAAATACATACCAGCACTTACTTTATGGCATTAGGAGCTCGATATTTCACTACCACATTTACATATCCATATCTTGGTGATAAAAAATATATCGTGTGCTATTTGTTTGAGAAATATCGGAATGCAGACCATTTGAAAAGTATACAATTCTGAATTTTGTAGATATATTTCCAGTGGATACAGTACAGGATTTTAATTAGTACTGTTTACTTATGAAAATTTGAAAAGTAAACTATTCCGGTTGGATACAATTTAGATTCTCCCATCGAATATATATATATATATATATGATAGTTGACTGTAGCGTCACTTTACCTTGTTTGCTTCGAGAAGACGAATCAGTTCAACTAGTTTATTTGGAAGATTAATTAACATAGCCTTACTTTTAGTATTCGTATCGATATTTTTGGAGAAAAAGATGTGATCTAACTTTCTTGATGCATCATAAACATTTTTACTCTTTCCTGTTAGAATACTTGAATACTATTTTTTTAGCACCACGTCTTACTACTTATTTAGGCAATGTGCGCTATTTATACCACTAATTACGTTAAGGAGCCAGGGATATGAAGGTTGAATTTAAATACAGTGTACCCTCATTTGCGTGGAGGGATGGTGGAAAAACCTCTTGAAAACCACCCTAAATACACCTGGACGTGATTCAAACCCAGATTCCTCTGTCCTCGGCAGTCTAGTTCAACATGAGAGAGACGCCTTAGACCATGCTGTCACTGAAGCAGGTGAGAATACTATTATTATTTCCCATGTAACCCTTTCTACTCTCCTTTAAGGATATTCACATATTAATTCTGATGGGGTGGTAATGAGGACAATAGGAGTAGTGTATTCGCACTGGCGTGTATGGAGAAGTGTGGCAGAGAGATTGGGGCTCAAATCCCAGTCGGCTGTACTAAGGGTAGTTTTCCCAAAATGTTTTTCCCCTCTGCTTCCACTCAAATGTGGGTACACGACTCCCAAATCCTCATCCCTAACTCATTAGAGTAATTAATACGTATGCATATAACCTGAACAGTGGTGCTAAAAAAAACAAGAGTGGGAACCATTTAGGGAAAAACCTTTCAAAACATCCGGTAGGTATTCAAACCCAGACCTTTTCCCACACACCACACTACCAGAAATCTACAATAGATGAGCTTAATACTCTTTCCCATGTACTCACACGTTTAGAACATCGGTTTTAATACTCAGACTTGTTTCCCCATGTATTCCAATATTTCAACAGGTTTTTATGGAAAAACGTTTGATTTCTTCAACAAACTTGTGTATATACCTTGTTTCACCCTCAGAGGTAGTATTAAATGTGACCTTTTAAGATACATTTGGGTCACTAAATATATATTTACAAAATTGAATTGCAATTACTAAAGTATAGGGTACGTGTTCCTCCTGCCATCCAATTAGCAAGTATCTAGTTACTAGTGTTAGTGTTTTGTTTAATGTGAAGCTATTTCGTCAGTTGTGCGAGCGCTGATATAGTGGGTTATTTTAGAAAGTTCAGGCTGAATATTAATATTGGTTTTAAAACGGTTGCTAAAATTGTATTTAATATGAAGTTTAAAAACACAAAAGTATAGCGGCACACACACGGCTTACCAACTTATTTAATTTAGGAACGAATCAAACAAGTTAACACAAAGTAATAAAGAGCAAGAATTCATCAAGGACGTTTTGAGAAAGACTAAATGACCTCACCTCCCTTCTCACTTCGTTAGCTACAAAACACAATGACCCCAGGCTGAATGTTTCCAGAGACTGATTTTATTAGAAGATGCGTATCTTCAAACAGAACCCCTTGCAGTTAAAACAGGCGGAATAATGAGATCCTTGTCCTTTCGAGCTCACTGACCATCTCACAATGTGTCCAATGAGATAGGGCCAAACATTAATGACTGATGGAAAATGTGATAACTAAGGATCCTTCTAAAGGATGATTTCGTATAAAGGGAGGCGAGGAATTATTCTAGAGAAAATAATTAAATTTGAGTCTGTGACATAATTATTATTATTTTATTAGTGCATTCAACACGAGGCTAGTCTCACCGGTGGCCACGTAAACTAGATGTCAGGATCATCTAGTTCTGGTTCACTGGTGATAGTGAGGTCAAGTTCAAACCCCAGCTGGTTACAGTGGATGTCAGGATCATCTAGTTCTGGTTCACTGGTGATAGTGAGGTCAAGTTCAAACCCCAGCTGGTTACAGTGAATGTCAGGATCATCTAGTTCTGGTTCACTGGTGATAGTGAGGTCAAGTTCAAACCCCAGCTGGTTACAGTGAATGTCAGGATCATCTAGTTCTGGTTCACTGGTGATAGTGAGGTCAAGTTCAAACCCCAGCTGGTTACAGTGAATGTAGTTCTTTTCCTGATTGTTTTCTCACTTTCCCTCCACGAAATTGTGAGTAAATACCCTCTAAATGTTTAATTCCTCATTCCAACTACAGTGGTGTTAATATATATATACATATATATATATATATATATATAAATATATATATATATATATATCTTGAAATGACACTCAAACGTGGCAAAAAAATTATCATTATATTAAGGTCTTATTCCTACTGTGTATGAATATGCAGGGAGAGGAAATGAAACTTAATTAGAATTGAAAGAGGATGAGAAAACCCCAATTACAAATCATTTGTAGGAAACCACCTTCAGTACACCCGGTCGGGATTCAAACCTCGGCCTCCTCATTCTACATACCCGTTCGGTTCATACGCTCATGTACTAATTAAGCTAATGAGTAAGGGATGAGGAAGGTTGAATTTAAAGTATGTATACCCTAATTTGCATGGAGAGAGTAGGAAACCATTTAGGGAAAACCACTCTCAGGCACCCAACCGAGATCAAACTACTATCTACTGTGAGAGTGACGCTTTAGATCACGCGGCCATTGAATGTTGAACTAGGTATTTTTATAAAATCATTTGTTAAATTAATTTTCTTATCATACATTTTTGTTTATTGCATTTTAATTGTTAGATCTACAGGATATAATCATCAAACATAAAAGGGTAAACAGAATTAGGATAGTTAATTTTGAATAAATTAGGCTTTTAGTAAAGACGCAAAATATTTTTTAATAAAACAAGCCTTAGCGAAGACTCGATCACTAGCTTCTTGATCCAGAGCTAGGTCCACTAACTGATCCATTAAGCCTGTTGATTTATTTAAATTTGCTTTTATTTTTATTTTTCAAATAATTTGTATTTAAATCAAACCCCCTGTGTCATCTTCATCCCACCATAAGCTAGGCTCAAAAACGCACTTCTAGGTTTCGAAACAGGCTTAAATTTTACTATAAGGCTGGGTTTAGCGCATAAATAGTACGTAGAACATAATGCATAGCCACGTGATGCATATTACTTTAAATGATAGCCTTAATAATCGACGTATGGTGAATAGTGAATAGGTAACAATTCATTAAGATGATTTAACGTAACTAGTGTTGAAAATAAAGTGGAAATAAGGCATTTTGGACTATGCTACCGAGGAATAGGTATCTATTTTAATAAAAGTATTTATGTATGTATATCTGTACAGAGAATTTTTTAGTATTTCTCAATGAGAGAGAAAGCTGAAATTTGGTGAAATCTTAGGGAAACCACTCACAAGATGAAAAAATTTTTCAAACTTGAAAATTTATTAACAATAGAAATTATAAAAAAAAAGATGTTTTTTAATCATTTTAATTCGTCAACATGTCACTTGCATTTCAAAGGCAAGGAGAGCCTAGAATATACATTCTAATCTCAAATACAAAGAAAAATTGCCGTGTAGAATACAGTTAGTTCTACATGTGTTTATGGTTTGGTTGATTTGTATTCTTATTAGTTAGCAAAAAGTGTTTCTTTGGTCAAAGAAAATTTTAAAGGTAACCTTTAATAAATGTATTTAATTTGATCTTACATACACATAAAACAAATCTTTGCTTATTGGTTTGTGAGTGTAAATTACTAAACAGGGTCTATACAATGGAACCCACCTAGCAGTACAAGATTGGATGCAAATATAATCTACAAAACAATTTTAACGGGTTCGTATAGAGGGAAAGTGTGTTTCATACAAAAAATCGATTTAACCCCTGTTTGCCCCGACATCCCTTTTATTTTTAGAAGAAAGCAGTTCCCAGTTTAATTGCCACTCTCAGTTACTATTAATAAGTCACAAGTTCAAACCTTGGATAGGATTGGTATTTATCTGCTAGTTTTCAGCCATTTCTAAGGTTTGAAGCTCAACAGAAGTAAGAGTTAAAGTCGTTGAAGGATCAAATCAGGGTACACCGATGAAAAAAAACCTACAGTGTTTATAAAAAACAAGTAAAGTAATTAATTTTATAATTCATTTACTAAAATATAATTAATTTAGTTAATACATACTTTTGCCACTCTTACTATAATTGACAGATATATGATTATATAAAATTCTAGCCTAACTTAACAAAATATAACCTTTCTCGCATCCACAAATTGAAAATTTGTTTTTGTTAGGTTGGGTAGTATTTACATCAGCCTGTCATAGATAGGCTTAAAAATTATGCCATAATATTCATGAGAGTAATAAAATCAAATTTGAATTAATAGTACAGGCACCACTTAAATTAGTTAATTTTCTCTTTCAAAATGCACAGTAAGATGAATTTTTTTAAAAATAATTTATCTAATAGAGCAAAGAGATTAGACTAAATTATATAAATAAAAAATTAATGTCAGTAAGAATTTAATCACTACGTTCCACTATACATAGTAACTGGGCCCGTGATGTAGGGGTCAGTGCAATTGGCTACGAGTCTTGGGATTCCGGGTTTTATTCCCAGCTAGTACCTTGGGTATTTTTACCGAAAGGGTAATTACCCCCACGGTCACCAGGTTTTGATTAGTTAGGCTTAAGTTAGTGTTTCCACTGGTTCCACACCCTCTTACTCACTATCACCATCACCATCACATCTCATCGGGACTTGGAAAGAGCCTCCACGGAAAGACTGTACGGTTAGTACATTCGGGCGTCCCCTGGGCAACAGTACATTAGTACTGGCTAATCTTTCCAAAAATTGGGCTACGAGTGATATAGCCCGGACGCTCAGTATTATTATTCTACTATTAATGGTTGTATTTTTACTATAAAATTTGCATTGTATGGTATTAGCTATGCGTTATACATGAGTATAGGCCCAGCCTAATGTGAAAAGTTGTATATTGATATAATTTTATATTTTATAAAGTTTAGATTGATTTTTTTTTAACAACACGTCTTACTACCTGTTCAGGTTATATGCAATACTCAATTAATACCAACTTTTATTTAAGTGGTTATAATCGTAGTATTTAACATAGGTTTTCAAAACAAACTGATCATAATAGCACGTGTAAAATTGACAAAGAAGTTTAGCCTTAGTCTTTAGATAGCACGCTTATACTACACATACAGCCCTAGTACCTTGATACTTATAAATTCGATAAAAGAAGGAAAATAATAGTAAATAATTTTGTCAACTACACTCAAGAAATAACCAAGGCCACTTGTGTGTTCCTTAGGACTGCCGACTCCTATAATGTAGTCATGGAAATCGCAATTTCCGGTTTCAAGAAATTAGCAAAATAATAATTTCGAAAGTACATTAAATTCATAAACCAGACGATTCAAAAATAAACACGTAGAGCTAAAAGAAAAAAAGGAATCGCTATTCTTACATCTCAAACGAGAGATGTTTAATTAACTACGAACAACATTCTTCTTTGAAAACCGCAAAGAAAATTAAACTCAAAGAAAACAGGAGATGGTAAAGAAGAGTAAAATATAATAACATGGACTAGAACAACGATATTGTAAACACAAAAACTAATTTAACCAGAATAAGAAAGGCCATGTTGTAAAATTATTTGTTAAAGGCATGTACTGAGCACTAGATTTATAAAATAAACATCCATTGTAAGAATAATTGGACCTAGTTCTGACCACCACGTCTTGCTACCCATCCGGTATTTAAGAATTTTAATCACGGTTGTGTTGTATTAATGAGGAAAGTAAAATTTGAAGGAAATATCTATACTCCTTATTTTCGCCGAGGTATATTGAGAAACCGGGCGTAGTGTGACTGGGCACTGCTTTTGACCCCAGATTAGCCCAGCTTTCCCCCCCAAGGTGGTTTGGGCACAGCTATCTCCCACCATTATTTCCCCCCCAAGAGAGATAAAGCACAACCCAAACCAACCTAAACTAGCCTAACCTTGCCCTCCCTCTCCCTAAGAATTAACTTTACTTCGGACATAATTTACCGAGTAGTTAACGCTCAGATGGTTGGCTTATATTGAACTGTAGTCTGCTACACTACCCATTTACAATTCCTCTTAGTCGAATTAATGGTTCCCAATACAACAATCTCTCACACACATAAAAGGTACCAATCTACCTCCACCTGATAAACCATGAAATAATACCCTCCCAGCCAATATTCGAACCCTAACTATCTACTAACCGGAAAATCAGATTTGACGAGTCTAACATATAGTTTGCATGCTCATCAACTCTGATACAAGACAATTATTACAATCTGAGTTAAATTGGACGGAGTCTCTGTGATATGTTACTAAAACAGTGTGTATTGACCGAGCAAAGAGAGATGCTTTTTTAACTTGTCCACATGGTATTTTGTCTGTTTGTCCGGATTTTTGCTACGCGATACTTCCAAATACGTAGAAAAATTTTGAAAAAATCTAGAAGGGACATTATTTGAACCTAGACCGGGCAAAATATGTAAGCCTATATGGTTTTTTGATCTGGTTATCAAGATTGCGGCTGCTCGAGATTTTTCGTTTAGTAGCTCATTTCAAGTAGGCCTATCTAAGACATATTTTCTTAAATGTTGATAAATATTGAAAGATTGACGTCTTAAATAATTTAAACAGTGGTTATTAACTATGAATATAATCCATTTATTCAATTTTGAAAACAAATTATTTAAATATATATTTTTACTAGCATTTTAATTGGTGTATCACATAAACGAAACAAAGGACCATGAACCAATATATCAGTGACAGAATTACCAGTTTTACTACAGCGATGGGTATCTCATGAGCGAGTAATCCAAAATGAACGACTCATGATCGAGAGCTGTGACAAAACGGCTCTTGCGTCTTGAGCGGGTTGATCACATCACCAATACGCATACGTCATAACGACTCTAGAGTATCGAGCATAGGCTAATAAATTACAGTTAGTATCACCACTCCCATTTTATTACCAACACAAATAAACATAATTATGAAAAATATATAATATATGTATTAAAGTTAACACTCAAATTAATTAATATAAAGTCTCCAGCTAAAGAATTATAAAGAAACAAGTTGAAATTGTGATATCTAAAATACAACTAAAACGATGACAATATTCACGCTAATTTGAAGCGCATGTGACGAGACATTTGAAAATAAAGGGGCTGTAAGTGGAGGTAGTTCACAGTAAAATAGTTCAAGAGTGGGAGTGAAAGGGGGAATGACTCGCTAGCACTTCTAGCTTTACCAAAGGTTTTGAGAACTAATTAGTCCAAAGGTGTAAGATATGAGTCATTTGAATTACTCTTTGGAACTAGCTCACCCCTGTGAACTAATTTGACCAATCCAGAGGTAGCTCGTTATAAAGAGATATGAGTGGAATAAATAATGATCCATTTTAAATAATATATGGAAGGAAAATTTATTGGACCAGCAAATTACTGTGAATACATCACAGGTATAAATCATTGGTATCTTAAAACCACGGTCACAAAAATCGCTGTAGTGCTAGTTAGTAACACTCATCTATGACAGTGAAACTCTGTCTTGTTTGATGGGCTTTAATTAATTAAATAATGTTTTAATATTTTAATTCATTGAGGAGTTCTTAGCACGTGCTGCTATCGGTTAAGCGCCTGCTAACTACAACTCTAACGGCACTGTTTATTAGTGAGATAGATCTATGTGGGCCAGTATCCTAAACTTGGAGGCAGATCTATGTGGGCCAGTCTCCCAAACTTGGAGGCAGATCTATGT
>CABFWB010008694.1:0-16540 GCA_902151455.1 Timema bartmani
TCTAAATCAAATGAAGGGATAGTTTTAGTTATAATAATTTTCTAATGTTATTTTAAAACAAGTTTAATACAAAACAAAGGAGGAACTATTTAGTGGAAGGATACCATTGAAGTCCGCGTTTATCAATAATTATAGGTTATGTTTTGTTAATATGGTTAGTAATATAATCAACCTATCTAATAACTAGTTGTAAAATAAGTATAAAATAGTTACTTCAACCAGTGAAATCCATCGGGCGCTATAAGAACTAAACTTCCTCTGAGTAATTGTGAGGTTGAAGCGCAGGTCTACACAGTAACGAGGGAACTCTAGAAGTTGGTCACAGTCTAAGGTACAGAATTTAATGGTGAGCGATCGTAAAATCGGAGGTAATACCGGGTTATTGCTTTTAAATTGGAAGCTCTAAAGTCCTTCATGTACTGCGGTCGACGCACGGAGGCGGGGTTGTTTCTTTTAGAATTGGGAGATCTAGAGATTCTTACTATGAGTAACAATATATCGTGATTGTCGTACGGAGGCGGGGTTGTTTCTTCCCTTACATTGGTGTTTATATCTGCGCCTCGGTGTGGCGACTGGAGTATGCCTCAGTGGTCTGTTAGATCGACTGCCCAGGGAAGTTTAGGTCCAAAGGGAGTGCTAAGTTGGCAGCACTGACTCGTGTAAGGTGCACCAACGTGACGGTGGTTTTAATATCCTAGTTACTATCAGAGTTATGCGGGTCAGAAACTTTCCGCCTAATTATTAAAACAGGACGTGAGGCCCGACCGGCGTCAGGCTTTTTGCCAACGAGGAGCTTCAAGGGGCAGCAAGCACTTATCTAATGTTAAGGTGGGATATAAGGGGGCAAGAGTTTAAGTATTTTTATTTGACTTTATAAAAAAAATATTTTTGTCTAAAATATATAAAATACTGCTTCAATAGCTATATTTAGCTAAATCTAACCTAATCTTTTCTTGAATATTTTTCATGGGAATCCCGGAATTTGAACATGAACCTTTTATTTAAAAGATTTCTCATCAAATGCTCACGAAAAAATAAAACAACTGCTTAGATTATTATGTGCAGAACATTACACTAAACATATCTACACATTTTCATTTATTAGCGCATCTAAAGTGATTCTAATTTGAAGCTCTAAGCATTAGTTCAAGTACCTAGGGTGTATTTATTTAAGTTTTGACATATATTTGTGACTGACGGTTTAAAATACGTGAAAATCGGCTAATCTCTATAAATAAAAGGTCCTATTGAATACGAATACATTATTCATTTGTTTCTGTCTTACTTGAAATCAGATGAGAAATTATAGTAGATTTTAAATCTTGAAATCCGAGGAGAAACTATAGGAAATATTTCAACTAGAAATCCAAGGAGAAATTATAGGAGATCTTTAAACTCGAAATCCAAGGAGAAACTATAAAAAATTACTTCAACTTGAAATTCAAGGAGAAATTATAGGAGATTTTTAAACACGAAATACAAGGAGAAACTCTAAACAATACTTCAACTTGAAATCCAAGGAGAAATTATAGGAGATTTTAAAACTTGAAATCCAAGGAGAAATTATAAAAGATATTTCAACTTTAGATCCAAGGAGAAATTATAGAAAATATTTCAACTTGAAATCCAAGGATAAATTTTAGGAGATATTTAAACTTTAAATCCAAGGAGAAATTATAGGAGATATTTAATATTTAAATCCAAAGAGAAATGTTAAGACGTAGTTAGTAATTATAAACATAAGGCACTTATGGAGAGAGCGAGGTCTACAGTTCACAGAATTAAGTGCTCGGATGTACCTAACATTGACAAAACCAGCTTTACAAATGTTTGTTGAACAGTTTGTATCACTTAGGTAAAGTTCCACAACCAATAAACAAATATCCGCCAACATCCACGTGGTGAGTTGTGGAATTAGAGACCCACATATTGCCACGAATGTTGGAAATAACTTATTTATGTTCCAATTAATGGCCTCGCCAAACTTTGCGTTGGCGCGAAGCCCAACTTTGGTGGCGAAACGGGGGGACTATTATCTTGATAAGAGCAGATATTAAGTCATCTTTCCACTTTTATCATTGCAGAGATCTTTCCCCTCATTCGTAAATTAGACTAGCCACGATACACTGAGAAAAATATAGTTGTGAAAATAAAATCTGTTTTGGAAAATTTTCAATTGATTATTTCTGGAAAAACTCCAGATATTTAATTGTAGCGAATATAATCTAGATATCCTAAGTTTTAAAGTTCTTACTCCAGTTTAAGTTCTCACCTAATTCGATGGCCCAATAGTCTAAGGCGTCACTCTCGCAATAGACTGGGACTGCCGATGACAGGGATATCGAGGTTTGAATCTTAGTTGGTTGTTCAGAATTTTTTCCCTAAATGATTTTCTAATCTACCTGCACGAAAATGCGGGTGCATAGCCTCTAAATACAACCTTTAATTCCCTAAACACCTAACCCACTAGCTTAATTAGTAGATCTGCGTACAATCTAAATGGAAATTAAGACGGGGTGATAAAATAATATATTAGTTCTCCTGATGATGACAATACCAGAAATACCCTCTCTGGGATGTGAAGCGTGGTCCCACCCTCTGAAACACGATAATAAATGGAGAGGTTTTGAAAACAAAGTACTGAGAAGAGTTATAAGGATGAACAAACAGAAGAATAGAGAAGGTTACATAATGGAGAACAGCATGTCTTGTATCCATCTCCAAACATGTTAATTCACGACCCTGTAATGAAGACACCTTCCTCCCATGACTCTCACCTGAGGGTGTTGTAGAACTGCGTTGAAACTAGTCAAATGGCGACTGTTCACGCAACATCTCAGCACAAGGAGAAACAGAGTTATTACTAAGAATCATCATCTGTAAACTCAAAACTTTTTAACTTTATGAATTAATTCAATTTTCCCCATTTTGTAAAAACTTTCCAACATTTTTACTTATTCTTTCTGCTTTAATTAATATACATCATCATCAGCTCTTTTACTTTTTACATCCATCACAGTCTCCACCTTGTGGTCTGGGTCACTTTTTTATTCAAGTAATATATTTTCCACTATCAGCTGGCTAGGCCTGTCGTAGATTCATATGTCGAATAATTTAACTTAAGACTAGGACAGGCACAACATCCAGTCCCCGACCGTTAATTCATCACTGTGAAAGGGTAAACTCATATTTCACCAATGATACATTTTCCGGTCATACCAGGAATCGAACCTAGGACTCTTAGCTCAGACATAAACGCTACCAACTGAGCTAAGATGTCAGATATCATCAGCTCTAAGTTTTTTCAAATATCAAGTGAATGATATACAATTATTTATCTAATACCAATCTATTTCACCGTTGTTCACGAATCTGATAATTTTAAATGTAATACTTATTAATTTGAATATGTTTTTTAATTGGTACAAAGGTTCTTATGATAATTGTTTCTTATTTTTGGACAATCATTCTTTATAATGTAAAGCTAGTAATGTTATATTTTACAAGTTTATTTGGTTTTTAATACAATACTTTTATACCTTTTATAGTTTCACATCTTTTCAGAACACATTGATTTATTCATACATTACATATTAAAGATAATCAAGGCGTACAGGATGAGGTGGAGTGGTCATGTGGTGCGTATGGGCGATTACAGGCGTGTACACAACACGTTAGTTGGGAAACCTGAAGATACGAGACGTTGATGTGCGAATGCATTTGTAAGAAGCTGTGTATCGAAATAATGTTGTATGGCTAGCTTACGTTCTGATGGCCATCAACTTTAGAGTTCCTTAAGGCCGGAGAGGTAAATAAATGTGATAAATCTATAGAATTTCCAAGTTGGTGGAAATATATATTTTCACGATGTAATCAATATAATATAAAACCTATGAAATTAGATTACAAATATCTTTAAGAACACATTTCCTCACATGTTTCAATGTAGCTGTAAATAAAAATAAGCAAATGTATAATTTTTTTAAATTTATAAAATTCTAACCAGAATTTAAACTACTTTACCCAATTAGGTATCATATAAGTATACTAAAATAATACATGTCGTTGAAAAATCACGTCGAATTCGCACATTTTGAACGTCAAAAATAATAATTGCTTATTTAATTGCTAAATGTTTAGAATTTTACAATATTCACTCTCCGTTTCCTAGATGATTTTATATAGATGTAAAATATAACTCCAAAGTTAACGATTCAGCAACATTGACCTTTATTTTGTTTTAATAATCAAGTAGGTTTATTTGTCGTAGTTTGTGTAATACTAATATTATTTTCTGTTTATTTGTAGTATTTTGAGTAATACTAGCACTATTTTATGTTTATTTGTGGTATTTTGTGTAATATTAACATTTTATGTTTATTTGTAGCATTTTATGTGATAAGAACACTATTTTCTGTCTAATTTGTAGCATTTTGTGTGATGCTAACACTATTTTATGTCTATTTGTAGTATTTTGTGTGATGCTAACAGTATTTTATGTATATTTGTAGTATTTTATGTGATGCTAACACTATTTTCTGTCTATTTGTAATATTTTGTGTGATGCTAACACTATTTATGTCTATTTTCAGCATTTTTTGTGATGCTAGCACTATTTTCTGTCTATTTGTAGTATTTTGTGTGATGCTAACATTATTTTATAGCAAACTTAGTTTTAAAAAGCCGTCAATCTAATTTACATCCTTTTGTATAAAAAAAATAACTGTAAGCAGTTTTTTGATATCCGTCTGAAGAATTTGGGCACCAGTGCTTGACAAAATAGCGTCGAATGGGGGTAAGAGTGTTTTAGGGGTGCGTGGGAGGGGTTGTGGGGTGTGTATTTTCAGTAGTCGTGTGGAAGGGTTGAAGGAAGATGGCAACCAACTTCCGCCATTGTTATTCTAGGTTAATGGGGTGACCTACAATAACTGCCTTCGTTGTTTAGATAAAGCACAAAACGCCATATTGGACACAAAAGAGTTTTAATGATTTTTTAAAAAGTTAGTCAAATGATTGAAAATAAATAACTACATATTATTATATTCAAAGCATAAAAGGTATTTTGAAAATTGACACCTGGACACGGGAATCGAACCCGAGACCTTTGGTTTAGTATGCCAATGCTCTAACCACTGAGCTATCCAGGATTCGTTCCGTGCCTAGGGCCATTCGTAACTCATATTTTCACTCATATTTATAATTCTTAATAAAAGGTATTATTAATATAATAACCATAAATAATAAATAAAACAAAACATTATATAAATTTAAATCTAAAGAACATGAGTTAATGTTCTCTCTAACCATGAAATAATTATACACCGATTTAAAAAACTAAACAAATATTCTTGTACAATTTAATATTTAACATTAATTTGATTTTTATAGTTCTAAGCTCCCTCCAAAAAAAGTTATAGTAAAACTAATTAATTTAATGAGCTTGAAATGAAATCTAAAGTAGACAATCATTTTCGTCATATTAATGTTATCCTTGTCATTTTTATTTATTTCGCAAAATATATACAAGCATCAAGTCAATATTTTAAAATTAAAATTAATTTTTAGCTACAGCTTTTTTTTCAGTTTAACACGAGGAGGATGAGTTTTAAGGAACTGCTCAAATATTCGCTAGTGGAGAGGAAAATAAACCGGGTGCAAGTCAGGATTGCCAACATTAAATAAAATAAATATCTGGTAAATTATATATGTATATATTGTATTTTATTATAAAAACCAGAAGTATATCGAATTAAAATATGTCTGGCAATCATCTACACGTTTTTCTTTCTCGTTCTCTATGTTTTTTTTGTTTGCAAATTAACAAAAAACATTTTTTTTTACCGGGGAAATGTTGATGAGAGACATATTTCGTTGCATTCTTTTAGTGAAGGTTGTAAAAAAATTACTCTTTATTTTCGTCAGACATTTTGAACATTATTTTAAGAGTACCGCACAGCTTTATTTATCCACTGAAACACTCAGACTTGGAGATGACGTCATCGTACCTTCATTTAAAACAATCAAGTCCGTCTCTGAAAGTCACGGACATTCTTTTGTTTATAATAATCTACCCAGAATGCATTGCTCGTCATACTCTCGAGCTTTAACATCCAGGTAGAGAGGTTTACTGGTGATTTCACTGTTATTTATTAAAGGTACAGGGGAAAAGTGGAACGACCAGTTTTAACTCAAATTGAGTTAGTGCTGCCATCTGTTAGACAATCATTGAGTTAGTGCTACCATCTGTTAGACAATCATTGAGTTAGTGCCGCCATCTGTTATACAATCATTGAGTTAGTGCTGCCATCTGTTAGACAATCATTGAGTTAGTGCTGCCTTCTGTTAGACAATCATTGAATTAGTGCTGCCATTGGTCAGACAATAATTGAGTTAGTGCTGCCATCTGTTAGACAATCATTGAGTTAGTGCTACCATCTGTTAGACAATCATTGAGTTAGTGCCGCCATCTGTTAGACAATCATTGAGTTAGTGCTGCCACCTGTCAGACAATCATTGAGTTAGTGCTGACATCTGTTAGACAATCATGAGATCTATATAATACAAAGGGTGACCTGACGGTCTAGGGGTAAGGTGTCGGTTTCGGACTTCTGTGCTGGAGGTCCGGGGTTCAATTCTCGGTCCCGGCACAGATCTATCTTATTACCAAACCCTTCCTTCAACTCTGACAAGACGTGTATTAATCACAACTTGTGAATGTGTAGAGTGCCAGGCCTCCACCGTGGTTCGGATCCCACGTTAAACTGTAGGTCCTCCATTTCATCTCACAATCACCCTACCATTACACGTTAGCGTAAGTGCGTATAAACCGAACGGGTAGTAAGACGTGGTGCTAATAATAATTTCTAATACACTTGATATTATTATGGTTAAAATAGCTCTGTCATATTTATATTAATTAAAAAATAAAAAGTATTTGCTGGGGTCTTTATGGGGTTTGAGGTTTAAACGTTGTTGTCAAGGAAAATGAGTGTAATATGACATTTCCCCTTTTTTATTTTGTACCTTCCTATTGTTCTACACGGCTCTTATTACAACCTCCCTTTAAAGAGGTTGTAACTTTGTTATCACTTTGAGAGATGAGATGAATAAACCACATACTCCAATACTGTAATCGTCTTTCTTGTAATCATCAGTCCTCAATTCTCACACCAGGAACTGATTGGCTCACAAGGAACAACAACACTTAGTCACACAAAGAAAGTACGACTTCATCGGTATGAGGGAAGGGGGGGCAGCCCCCTGATGTATTGGCCAGTGCACCTGGCTACGAGCCTAGGGGTACCGGGTTCGATTCCCGGCTGGTACCTTGTGTATCCTTTACCCCAACAGTCACCAATATATAGTTAGTTAGGCCTAAGTTAGGTTTAAGTGCTTCCATTGGTTCCACACCCTCATACTCACTATCCCCCTCATACCCACTATCACCATCACCTCATCTCATCAGGACATGAAAGAGCCTCCACAGAAAGGATGTACTACTATTAGTACATTCGGACGTCCCCTGGACAACAGTACATTAGTACTGGATAATATTTCCACTACTGGGCTACGAATGAGGTAGCCCAGATGCGCAATATATATCTATATGGGGGATATTGACAATATATTGTGGTTTTACAGTCCAACTTTCGTATAAAGGGCTTTTTCGAAACCGTGTAGCTATAGTGACGACGTTGCCTACTTGGTGATTTGGAAGCTATTTTGCGAAGCAAGTTTGGATCTTAACTTGAGCAACTCAAAGCACTAGCACCCTCAGACACCAATGTACAAGTTAGAAAGAGAGGGAAGAGTAGTTCATCCTACGAGGCCTCTTTCCTAAGTGCTGATAATAATTTCCGTCTTCCTCTGACGAGTTTACACACCCACTCTACTATTTGCTCATGGACAGCATTGCCTTGCTTTTTAAAATTACCGTTTCCCTTGTTTTCTATTCCAGATAAATATTTACTTCCACGGACCATTTTAATCTACCTTCTGACAGGAAGATTCGTACAGGACATTTTCCTGGATAAACCAAATGCTTTGAGCTGTAGACGATTTAAAAGAAAGTTTACAAAACACTACTTTAATATAAAAAAAATGATATTGTGACAATATAATATTATTTTTGGAATTATTTAAGAGTTCATGTTTTTTGTTCCAACGTTATATCTTGAAAACTCGCTTAGTAAAACGTAAGTGCATTAACATTGGGAATCTTAACTTGACTTGCCGTGACGTCACAGGTCAGCAAGTCCTTAAAAACAGCCTGTACAGTTGGTCACGTGGACTAAACGTTCAGTTCACTTAGTCTTATTTCCTGGTGACAGGGAGATCATGGATCAAATCCTGGTTAGTCACATTGTGGGTGTTTGTTTAATTCTCATAAATTGTGTCTCACACTTTGTTTTCACGCAAATATGGGCTCATTTCCTCTAATTTATATCTTTCTCATTCCTTCTCCAAAATCTTAGTGAAATTCAGACAAGCCGGATTGGTAATGTAGAGTAGGTGTAAAAAGAATATAAATAATAATAACTCAAAAAACCGCTTAGTTGGCCGCATGGTATAGGGCCATATATTGCCTACCCAGATTGAGGATATCGATATTCAAATCCCGGTTGGGTGTAATGAGGGCGATTTTTCTTACAATGGTTTTCCACTCTACCTCCACGCGAATACGAGTACACATACTATAAATTAAACGTTGGTCATCCTTAAAACAATAGTGTAATTAGTACTAATGTGTACAACCCGAACAGGTAGTAAGATGTGGTGCTAAAAACACAAAAACTTAGAACATAGGAGTTTTCATCCTAGTATAATTATCTTTCCATGATAATTTTTTTATAACGGGTAAAACTGGTTAGGCTAGATGAAGTAGATTTAAACACGATAATAAATGGGTACCAGTGCGCAGAAAATTGTGAGACTCTAGAAAGTAGAGCACCAGTAGTTCGCAGAAGAAGGATCTGGCTAGAGATAGCAGACAAGTGGTTCAAATAGCACCAGATTCAGTCAAATGGGGCAGCGAGACGGAGGTTCAGTTATTTGATTGCAGAGGGATATTATCCCAGCATCCTCCAGATTTAAAGTCGTAAACAGAATCTTCTGCTCGTGTTCAGTTATAGCGCACGTGTTTGGTTTATTTCCCCGGAAATAAAATAAAACCGTAACAATTATTTGGAATATTTATCTGTTAATTGGAGGAAATATTGCCAGGGAATGCTCGTAAAGTATTTTTAACTTTTCCTTCATTTTATTAGACTATTTACTTGGCTATAATTTAACCATGTGGTGAATATCCAATCAAATGTTTTTTATAATTTAATTAATCTCTGTTACTGTCTCTTATATTTCGCAGTAATAATAATTAACATTAATTTATTAATATTATAAAAATATTGATTCTTTCCCTGTGCTGTGTCATGTGAATTCGAGTTAATTGAACTCTACCTGACTAGCCAGAACCAATACGTTTTAAGATACAGTTTGTTTTTATTATTTTTTTATGAGTGATAAATTAATGGTATGGGGTCTGAATACTCTTATCATAAAATTGAAAATTTTCTTATAGCTATCCAGCACAGTAAGTTTTGTAGCGCTAAGATAGAATAATCGATTTTTTTTTACCAAACAAATGTCAAGATATGAGTTTTGTTTTTATCTGTGTGGTTATTTGTTAGATTTCCAATCATTAAGGTGGAAGTGTAAGTGACGTCACAGAAGGCCAGCGTTTTTTGCAGTTTTTATAGCAAATAATTCTTTTCGGCAAAATAAACCAAACATTTCTCCAGCAGAAACGGCTACAAAAAGGGCTCAAGACAAAATATTCGAAATGATAACTACACTTTCAATTCTGGTAGAACTTTTTTTTATTTCAGTGACGTCACTACAAAATTGATTCAATAATTTTTTTTATTAGTAGGTCACAGAGGATTATGAACGCACTTAAAGGGATAGAAAGGGTGTATGAGATAAAATGTTAGCATAAATAGAGGATACAAACAAAACACTTGTGAAAAACCGCCCTTATTTTCACTTCACTGAGACTAAAAAACGCTGACAGTTAAAATCAATTCAATCTGATGATTCAGTCTATTGCGAACTTGACACCTTATACCCCGTGATCACCGATACAAGTTGCAGTACTATTTTTTAACTGTCATCTGTGTATGCGTGCTCTAAATTACAAGTCATGAAAGTAGCGGAAAAGTCATTTATTGAGATTTGATTACACAAGTACTTCAAAAGTCATGAAATTAGCTTTAAGATCATTAATTTTTGTGAACCAAGTTTATTTCACTGTTTAACTAAGAACGGTATCTTTATACTTGCTCTTGACCTATCGGAGAGGGATGTATTGTGACCGTCAAAAATAGCGAATTTTAAATGTCGACGTTTCATGACCCCCTGAAAGAGAAAAAGTGGTTTTCGTGGTACTGTCTGTCTGTCTGTTTGTCTGAGCTAGAGTCGAAACCATTTTACTGATTGGACTTAAATTTAGTATCTGTGGTTTTAATTAGTCTGCCCCGAGGAGTTTTAGGAATTAGATACCTATTATTAATTATCAGCACCACGTCTTACTACCCGTTCGGGCTATACGCAGCTTAAATACCTAACCTTAAAATTAAGGGTAGTTTAATAAAGGTAACAAACAAAACAATTTTCTCCAAATCCACTTTAACAATTTTAGATTCAATTTTGTATCTAGGCATCGTTTAACATTAAAAACCCAACTAGCAATTCTCATTTTTCCATGAAAATGACTTTAATGGTACGTTACATAAGCATATATTTCCAATTATGATCATATATCTGTAACTATAGGGTGGCGTAGGTAACAGAATGCCACAAGCCCGTCTGCCCAAAATTAATTTAGTTAGCGATTAAAGTGTTTTTTTTTTGGTTTTTTTTTGTTTCGTAGAGCTCTCACTATTCAATCAAAAATTCAATAGTCTATTTACTATGCCTAGAGATAGGGTAAATTCGCTTTTGCGAAAAACGCGAAAAGAAAAAAAAGGGGTCGAAAAAAGGGTATTTATAAGTTTTCTTTGCGTTTCATGGCATTTGAAAGTATTTAAAGCGATTTTTATTTCGCGAATTAACGCGAAAAACGTGATTTTGAGAGTATTTTAGCTAAATTATTCTATTTAGTGAAATAGACGCGAATTCCCTGAAAATGCTGTGCATTTAAATAAAATGCTGAGAATTTCTTTGCCAATATTTACTATCTTTGACTTGCACATTTGTTTGAACTGATTCAACGACACCAACTATTTACGATACCAGCTATTTACTAAACTATTTTTATTTTTGTACTGTAGGCTACAATGATTTTTTGACGTTACACATAGGTGTAAAATAAATTATGCCAATTGAAGTCATTCTGCATTCTTCTGTTTGTGTTTGACACAATCTTCCAGTTTCCTTCCTTATTAATTTAATATTAATTATTTATAATTATAATCTCTCACATGAAAATAATTGCAAACGAAGGTTAAAATACCCTTCGTATTAATGCATGCATAAATTTTATCATAAATCCTTTGTATATGCCCTAAAAACATTGACGAAAGACATTTTTACCTATTTTGCTACAAAATGCTAAATTATGCCACAAAACGCTAAATTTCCAATAATTAATGCTAAAAAAACTGAAAATTAATGTTATTTTACCCTATCTCTAACTACGCCCTTTAAAAACAGCTTTTTACATATTTTCCCGTAAAATCAATACTTGCAAGATATTAGCAAATAACAAAAATAAACGCGTTTCTTTGCCTGTAAATAACTTACTTAACAATTTTGCATGCCAAACTTTTGGCAGATCTACTTTTCTCATAATTTCTAATATAATTGCAAGAGTTCAAATCTTTGCTAAATACTGCACGGTTTTGGTTAGCTTGTAAATGGAAGCGATGAGAAAATAACAACTCAATGCGGGTAGTACTGTCCTTATTTATTAACGCATGCGCAGTGAAGTTTATTTTTCTCTTCAGCTATCGTACTCGATAAGCGCAGTGTGTTTATCAGCTACGTATGTTGTTAACGTGACATTTGGAGGTGGGGTGGGTGGGGAGGGGGAAAGTTTGCCAAGGGTCCAATATTGCCTAATTACGCCTTTTGAGCACCGTACTATTTATTTTTTAATAATTTTCTCAAAACTACTCTTAAATTTACAACTACTCCCCATTGATATCATAGGCTGAAGTGATAATAACTTTCTTTAAACACTTATAGGTCATGAATGTTGATATCAGGGGTCTTAGGGTAAAGTGATCACCTCTCAACGTGGGTTCAAGCCTGGCTGAGGTCAATGGATTTTTCTCGAGCGATACAAATCCGTAGCACAACTTTCTTCGGAGGGTAAGTAAAGCCGTCGGTTCCATGTCGATTGTGAGTTGTAAAAGTATCCTGAAAGGTTTGTGAAAATACATTTACCGGCAAAATTGGTAGACTCGTGTGACCTGGCGGTCTAGGGGTAAGGTGTCGGACCTCAGTACTGGGGGTCTAGGGTTCAATCCTCGGTCCCGGCACAGGTTTATCTGATTGCCAAACCCTTCCTTCACCTCTGACAAGACGTGTATTAATCAACTACTTGTGAATGTGTGGAATGCCAGGCCTCCACCGTGGTTCGGATTTCACGTTAAACTGTAGCTCCTCCATTTCGTCTCACGATCACCCTACCATTATACATTAGCGTAAGTGCGTACAACCCGAACGGGTAGTAAGATACGTTACTAATAGTAATAATAATAATAATAATAATAATAATTATAATAATAAAAATAAATATGTAGTCTGCTGATGATGGGGAGATCGAGGTTAAAATCCCGGTTGGGTTTAGAGATAATTTTTTTTCTAAATTGCTTTCCTCCCTCCATGCAAATTTGGGTACACTTACTTTAAATTCAACCTTAGCTATCCCTTAGGTGATTAGTACATAAACGTATAGCCCAAACAAATAGTAAGACGTGGTTTTATATATATATATATATATATAAATTTCTCAACTAGATTTATTCTGTCACATGTTTTTCTCTGAACTTTCAATGTAGTACCCCGCCAAAGCAATCAATTCCGTCATCAGGATTCCACGCGATTCCATTAATGAACGTCATGCCAATACTAACACAACAGGGTAGTGAGATATTAATTATTCCATTTAATACAACTCAGGGTAGGTTCAACAATAAGCGATAGACCAAGCTACGCCATGATGGTGCTGGGAAAACAAAACTGCTTTTTGTTTATATTGAATGTTTGTTTTGGCTGAAACTATAATTAAGTAGTAAATGGGCGGAAACTGAATAACTCAGAGCTATAAGTGTTTGGTTAGGACCAGTCTATTAATTTGAAATAAAAATCTACGCCTACAGTTGGAATACGACCCAAATAATACAGTTATGAGGTAACATCCTTTTGGAAATCTATAGCATGTAATTATTTCAGCATTATTATTAAAATTTTTATTACTTTGATTTCACGATAGTATGCAAAAATAACTGACGTAAGCTAAATTATTATGTTACTATCTCTTTAAGCAAAAATTCAAAGTGGAATTTAAAAAGCTACTATAATAAATTAATTAGCTATGTATGTTCCGCAACACACAACTGTATGAAATGTAGTATTACATCTATATCACGGCGTAGGTAGTTTAAATGGATATCGTGGTAGCCTCAGCCTTGTATTTGATGATGATACTCCCCGCATCACTAAATTGTATAGAATGTAGTATCACAACTATCTTACGGCGTCTTTAGTTTAAATGGGTCTTGTGGTAAATTCAGCCTTATATTTGATGATAATATTGCCCGCAACACACAACTGTATGATATGTAGTATTTTACACTGTCATGGCTAGTTCCCCTCACGAGCTCAACCGACAATATTTCTATTGAAAACGGCATAAAATTTCTATTTTCTTAAATAAGAAACTGAAATAGATATTTGTTCAAAGTTTGACATCAATTGAACTTCTAATTTAAGTCAAAAATCGTAAAATATGTTTACCCTGTACAGGTCCAGCACTGCAATAAATCAAACTTATATCATCTGTGGGCATTAGCTTAGTCCATTACCAGGATGCACCCCTATTGAAATTAATTACAATTGGATAACCCAAAGTGAGTTTTTTAATCAAAAATGTAGTTCTAGGCCTTAAAGAAAAGGCTACAATTAGGTTATGGTATGCACTGTTGGCTTTATCAGTAAGACATGACACATAAGACGGTGTACAAGAATGAGCCTGAGTGGATGCTCAGTGAAAGTAGCGTGTTAGTTCGAGTGAAGGCTGAGTACCCGCGAAGTATAGTAGGGAAGGCCTACATCACACTGGAATGCCACGACAGATCTGTTGGAACTTGTGTGGTCTGCTGTCCTGACCTCACTCAGTGTATTCTTACTGCGGCAGTGCTGCCAACAGATCTGCCGAGGCATACCACTGTGATAAAGGTCTAACGCGCTACACACGTTATTACTTCGTTTCTTGGAAAAATCAAACAAATCTTTGAAACTTATTTTGACAAGCAAATCAACGCTTCACCATCAACTCAGACTCGTTCTAGTATATGGTTCTTAGTTTCACAATCAGCTGCACCTCTGCTCTTCCCCCTACAGCCCTGCAACCTGCCATTCCCCTCTCACACCGCCTCTACACAATAAAGGGGGCAGGTTTGGGTGTGGACAAAAGGGCAGGGGGTGGGCTCAGAATTTAATTTCAAACAAAACCAAATGGCTCACGGGTCATTTCATGTGAAATATATCACACGGTGAAAATGTATTTAGTGGAGGAAATTTTTTTACTGTTGACTTGACATTGTGAGGGCTTATAAAATGAGAGCAAGATATAGTCTGGTTATATAATTAAAGCATCCTTTGAGGCAGTTCAAGACGTCATCCTCGCTAGATGTGTAGTAAAAAAAAACTGCTCCAAGTACTCGATCAATTACTTATCATTTTAAATTCAAATCACTTTAGATTATCTATAAAACGAGAAATCTTTTGAGGGGTCACCATATTTTAATGGGTGGCCAGATTTAAAAACATGTACATAAAACGTTAGGCTTAGGTTCTAAGAATGTACTTGTCAAACTCAGTGAAAATTGGTTGATGCGTTTGACAGTTATTGACCAAACATCCGGAAAAACAGACATACCAAATGCCAAATGGTCCAGATATAACAGGACCTCTCTACGCTTGGTAAATTAACATATATAGCCAGTGCTAGTTACCGTCACCACATCAATAGCCCCGTGAAGATAGCAGGGGTGAAACTTGCATGAACAACGCGCTCCACTATGAACTAACTAACATAGCGTAACGGAAACAGAGCAGTTAAACCCGGAGGCCAAGTTTTCTGTATGAATAAATACTTCCTCAATTCTGTTTCAAATATTCAACTTCATTTGGACCGTCGTCCTGATTTAGAGCGGGGTGATCAGCAACTGCTATTGTACCAACACTGCTAGAGCCGGGATTCCAACCACAGACAGTTACAGACGCGCTCAAACTAAGTCGACCCACCGCAGAATCGATCTAACGTCCTACCAACCTAACAGCTCCAGCAACAAGTACATTGCTTTCGAGATATAAGGCGTGATGAAGGTTGGCTACAATGTTACACTCAGGGAAGTTTGGCAACAATGGCGTCTCGCGAGAAATAGGCAGGGAGAATTCTTGAGAATGTTACCTCAACTCACGTAATAACAGAGTCAAGTGCTCTGTACAGTTCTGTACAAAATAACACTTTAATTCACGGTGTCACTGGTAGTCTTGTTTTAAACTTTCCAAAGCATCATTACAGATTTCATCTGCAGAGAATTCACAAAAAACGTTCCTGCAGACCATTCAACTAGAGCACCTCCACAGAATACCTATAAAGGATATTCCTGCACAACATTCTCATATAGAATTCCTGCAGAGCGTTCGTACAAACCATTCCTTCAGAGCATTCATACAGAGAATTCTAGCAGAACATTAATAAATATCAATGCCACAAAGAAAAATAATGAACAACTTTGCAACTTCTAAATAGAGTACTGAGAGGATTAGTTACCATTTATAATGTGCTTTAATGTGTGCACATTTGATTCTTAAGCATGTGATCGAATATTTTGATGATAACATTATTTTTTAAATAGTTAAAAAAACTTGTTGCATATGACTGAAAAGTTTGTATTACCTTCTTATGTGATTACCCCCCATGGAAATACAACAGTGCATTGTAAATACTACTTTGTAGCGTCAACTAATTCAAATGTAACGTCTGGCGGGATGGCAAATAGATCACCTTAAAGACAGCCATTGCTCTTTGCCAGCCTTAATCTACCTACGTATTCATCTGTTCGAGTCATTTAACAAACACCCGGCAACAAAAAGTAACGTTTCAAACCCGGGATGACTCAAACTTAGGTACCTCCATGGTATAAAGAGTATCCCTTCGCACTCTAAGCGAGGCAGCCATGTTGTACGTATCTTTAATTTAAATATATACCTCAATGAAAAGGAGAGTATCCCTTCGTAATTTAAGAGA
>CABFWB010008695.1:0-16540 GCA_902151455.1 Timema bartmani
ACACAGTATAATCGGGCGGTGGTAAGCCTACACTTGTTTTGTTTCGTTCTTGTTTAGTTGTGGACTTAGTTTCTTCTTGTCGCTTAATAGCATTAAACGCTACAGGGGGAGGGAATGGTTACGCATCGCGCCACCTGACTCCGAGCGCTCGCCGACCAACTGGCCTCTCCTGATGTGACCCCTCTCTTATTTCTTCGACAACTAGCTCATGAGTTAGAAGTTGGCTCGTGTTGTTCTTCCAAAGTCGATGTACTACGTTTGCTGGGGCAGTTTAGTTGTTGGCGTGTCATGATGTCACAGTAAGTCTATATCTGCCACACATTATAAGAACTTATTAGAACTGGTAATCATAGTTTTACACCATTCTGAGGGCATGATTGATTGTATTTGTTAAAATGTTTTGTTTGTCATTTTTAACGCGTTACATAATTATTATGATATACAAGTTAATTAAAATAATTTTAAGGTTGGTCCGAGTATTTTTTTAACAACATTTATCAACCCCAGTGCCCCTTATCTCCCCCTCCTACTTATCAACTCAGTGGTCCCCTAACATACTATATAATCTATATATAAAATAGGCTATATGTGCCACCTCTAGAATTCGAACCCTCCACCACAAGCCTACACTGAGGAAAAGAAAATGTACCGGTAGATATTAATCTCTATGTCTAGGTAATGTTTACGCTGGTATTGGATTGAGTTTGTTTGTAAACTCAGTTTGTGGAGATGATAATATTTAGTATCAAATATATAGTTTATTGAATACCAGTATTATTTTGTGTTTGCCATAGTTAGCTTAGGATTGTACAACGAGGAACTATAAAAAAAAAAGTGGGCATCAAGACATAGAAATTTCTAATTATATAATTTTTTGGTGCTGCTTTGTCATGCAAAGAACGGGACAAACTGCTAGTATATTATAAATTAAAAGGTTCTAATTACCACTCTTGATATTTATTTTGTTGCTTCTTTAGCGTGCTTCAACTTATTTGGTCATCACATATTTACTCCCTTTGTGGAAATTGGAATTATATAATAGAACTACCTTTGGTTTTGTGTAGATGATTGTGGCAACCATATACTCCACAACTTGGCATACTAAAATTGTCTTCTTAGGCGTGCTGGTGGTAAAACATGTGCCTGAGCTAATCTCTTTTCTGTTAATACCACGATGTAGAATACTAAATTACTCTTTAGTTGTAAGAATGATAGAGGTAGAGTTATAGTAAATGTACCCGAATTGGCGTAGGTGGAGAGTTGGAAACCATTTGGTAAAATCGACCTTCATAAATTCGGTCGGAATTCAAACACCAACATCCCCTTCACCAGCAAACAAGACTTAATGATCTTAGCTATGTGCTCACAAGCGTGGTTAATAATAAATTCAATGATGCTAATATTAACATTATTATATTCGCCTAGGTGTAACTTTCTTAAATAACTATACTATAATAGTATAATTTTGTTGACAAAACGCCTTATTCTTTCTGAACATTTCTATTTTTACTTTCACATACAGTTATTTTATTATTAGGTGTTTTATCTTATGACAGGTAAAATTCCTTAAGTAAGTAACTTAGACCACCAACGTGCCCTGTCATCTGCCTCCTCCTTCAGCTCTAGAATATTCGTCTTTACTTCAAGTCATCCAATCAGGGACCACAGGAGCCAGGCCCCTTCAATATTTTCCCAAAAATTTTTAAAAATAAATAATTACTTTTCTTTCTTTTTTTTTTTACTCCATAAAATATTTTGGAAAAAACATGAATACAGGCGGAGTACTATTCTCTACACGCAGGGAATGATTTGATTCGTTATTACAGCTAAGATTATTTATTCCTTGTTCCAACTTCATGTGAACATTGTATCAGTGCTCTAGTGGCTGAATATTGAAGCCAAGCAGGGCCAGCTGGGAGGCCCTATTAGAGAAGCCACACCCTGCGTGAGATGTCTCTCAAGGTCAATCCCCCCACTTTTCCGGTGAGAGCTTTACACTAACAAATGGGGCCATTCTAAATGGAACCACTACGCCATAAAGTTGGTCTATATTTTCTTTTGGATTATTATTATAATTATTATTACTAGTACCACGTCTTACTACCCGTTCAGGTTATACGCACTTACGCTAATGTTTAATTGTATGGTGATTGTGAAATGAAATGGAGGACCTACATTTTAACGTGGGATCCAAGCCACGGTGGAGGCCTGGCATTCCACACATTCACAATTTGTGATTAATACACGTCTTGTCAGAGGTGAAGGAAGGGTTTGGCATTCAGATAAATCAGTGCTGGGACCTAGGATTGATCCACGGACCCTCAGCACAGAAGTCTGACACCTTACCCCTAGACCACCAGATCACCCTTTTCTTTTGGAGTATATCTGTCTGTGTTTTAATATGTGTTAGTACCCAAGAAGTAGGATGACCCGTGAAAATTATTAATTAAAATATATAAACTAGATTATTTATTTAAAAACTCAGTTCTCCTAGTTAAAACTGTAAGAAAAACTTGACATTAAACAGTAAGGATCACATCAAAGTAATGACGTTGCATATATGCATGTGTATGGCAAGATAATAACATTTTCCTATTGCTTGGTTAGGTAAGTAATTATGGTTTACTATGAGTGAAGAAAAACAAAGATTATTTTGATTTATTATTTGGGGGTGAGGGGTTGTGGACAGCAGTAGGCTATAAGGATCTTAAACATTTAATTGAAATAATTAATAAATATGAGTAATGTGCAATTTATTTGGAAAATGCATGAAAGTTTAAATTATTTTAAACCTTAAATATTGCATGACAGATAGATTCCATGGTCAAAATTTCAGTTCGAAAACACTATGTATAGGTATAGATATATATTAGGAAGATTAATAAAATGCCAAAAATACTGTGGTACTCATGAACTGATATTAAGAGATAAACGCGTCCATCTTTTCTACAAGTAATGTCATTTATTCTTTCTGTTTGTAGACTTTTTAATAATTTTTAAATTCTTGTGAACTTAAAAAAATTTAAAAAACTTAAATGAATTTAATTTATTAGCTTAACATAAGGTGCAAAAAAATATTTTGGTAAGCTTTGACCATTACTGAATCTAATATTAGAATCTTCTTTATTCCTAAGCTTCTCTTTCCCTCAACCTTTCTTTCTTTGACGTCATGCAGAAGAAAGTTCCTCCTAAGGATCTATCGGATCCATATTGATTTTCACCTAAGAATCACACCAAAAATAGTTCTCTTCTCACCCCCTCTTCTTAAGACTTCTTCATTTGTCACCCTGTCTGTCCAATTTATCTTTTCAAGTCTTCTCCAGCACATATTTCACAGCTCTCTGAGCATTTCTTTTCCACATACCTAAGAGTCCAAGTTTCTGCTACATACAGTGCGATGCTCCAAATGTAGCAGTAACCTTTTCTTGTTGAAAGCTTCCTTGGCCATGATGGCCCTCGACCTGATTTCCTTGATTCAGTAGACTTCTATTGTCAGCAGACCTACCAGGTACTTGAACTGCTCTATGTTTTACAGCTATAGTTTTACAATTTTTAATTTCAGCGGCTCTTCATTTTGTGAATTCACTATCACGTTTGATTTCTCAATGTTGATCTTCATGCTAAATCTTCTTCCTATCTCCACCATATCTCATATAAATAAAAAGTATTGTAAACATGAAAAAATTTGACTCTGAGATTATGATTAATATTGAAATTAATGTTCCTTCAAATAAAAAAAATAGATCTGTAAATTCTATTTGTTTCTCTGTCGGTGTGTACCTGGTGACACAACAGAAACGGTTTGATGGTTTTAAATCAAACTTGTTAGTTATATATCGTAAAAGTTTTTAAATTTTAAATCTAGCACTTAAAATAACATTTATGAAAAATTTGAAATTTTTCGAAAAGGGTTATAAAAATTTTGATCAAATGGATATTTGAGATGTAATTAGCATGATAGACAATACTCTATGCCAATATTTGGGGGGAAAATTCGCTTAAGGGTAGTTTACTAACGACCAATTCTTGGAAATTAAATGTTTCTCAAAAATTGTTCTATGATATTTAAAATGTATTTTATAGGAGTTTCTACTTGATGAAAGCCACTGTATATATATTTTTTAGAGAAAAAATTAATTTTTAGGCTGTTTACATAATATGATTATTTATTTTTAAATCGAAAATATGCGAAAATTTCTTTAAATTTTTTAAGCTGCACATATAGGCAGTGTTTTACACTAAATATAGTAAGGGTGTAGAAAGGCTGGAGTCGTGCGGTCCAGATGGAATTTGTTGTATCTCCCATAGGTGCTTTGTTCACATATATAAGTATAACAACTTTTATAGGCTAAAGGTGCAGTAACATTTTCTAGCAGACCCCCGCTAGAAATATTAGCTTTATACGTTCTTTGTAGCCTGGATTGATAGTAAGAAGTGGTGCAAAAAATCTAATTCAAAGTAAAGGCCCAGTAAAAATTAGCAAAATTTCTCCTAGTTTATGATTTTATTAGCAACTACCATTCAAGGAGATATTTAATATGGTTTTTTGATCCAAAAAGGAGCTATCTACTCTTGTGACTATATATATATAGCGATAACTAGGCCCTCATACCTTAATTGATATTGTACCATATGGACTGACTTCCACCCCAGCCGAGATACAGCCCAAAGTATTTCTTAGATCGCTGGTCAGGTGAAGTTCCAAGCTCTGAAAATCCTATGTAGCGGCATACAAGATACGGGTGCACGCTCTCAAAGGATGATTCCACTATAAGTTTATATTAAATGAGGTCCTTTTAAACTTTTAATCTGCGGCTATGTTGCCACCTTGCAATAAACTAGGGTTCTGAATAATGTTTTTTTATTTAGGATGAAATATTGAAGGATGACCCCGAGCATGGTATTGTACTCAACAACTTCACTCTTCAGTTGAAGAACGTCAGCAAGGAGGCTTCCGGTAACTACTCATGTGCAAAGGAGGACTGGGAGAGTAGCCCTTACGACCTTGACGTGCTATGTAAGTTAATCATTTCCCAAAATAAAATCTTTCTTTAAAAGAGAGCTAACTAAACTAAAGCAGTTCAAACAAACCAAAGAAGTGATTATTTTATTATTCAAATGGTAAATTGGTCAACACACCTTTCTTCCTTCACTCAACCATCTTCGATGGGTTTATTTAGTTTAAGTTCTAGATCTTGGAATATCTTCTTATTGTACTTGAGTCTTGGTCATCCTCTCTATGGTATTTATTAAGGACGACCAGTGGCTATACTGATTTCCAATCCATCGATCTCCTCTTTCTTTGGTCGTTTTGCACAATTTTATGTTCTCTTCGATCCTATTAAAGACTTTTCCACTTGTCATGTGATCTTTATGACTTTTCTCCACTGTTTATACTGTTTGACATAACTGTTATAAAAATATTAAGTTATAAAATACATGGATCCTTTTTCTTCTTTATATGCTTAACATATATACATAATTAACTTACAACAATATATAAATAAATAACAAAAACAAACTTATTTAATTATTTAAGCCTAAATAAATGAATTTTCTGGATGAAACTCAAGTATACTGTGTCAGAGATAGACCAACCATGGTGGTTTTGCTGGGCTCGAGGTACCTCTGGTGTACGCTAGTGTGTTCCCATCTTCGGATCTGGTTTGGGAAACGCAATCGGATGCGTCAAGCTAGAGAGAAAGCTCCAGATAATCCAATAGTTATAATACTTAAAATTTGATATCTCTATGTTGTGTGGTAGAAAACTTAAAATCACCAGGCAGGTATCTTGTGGTGACAATATAAGTTATTTTCAGAAATAGCCAATAGGTATATTTACATATTAATATTAAAAACTTATGCTTTAGCGGCATAAATGTCAATTATTCAGAAAGTAATTCAGAATTTATGAAAATATACAATGATTTGAGATTTAAGTGCCATGCCATCTACCGTGGCAACGAGTAAAGTTTATTAGGAATATGTCCGTTAGGTAAACGACGCCACCTTCCCATGCGCAAGATGGCCGTAGCCCACATGACTGCGCTAAGCAACAAAAATCCTCAAATAATTAAAACAGAACTACATTGACGCTCGGATAAATGTACCACGAGAGACAAAAGTTACAAAAATGAACTTTGCTTCACTCTAGCCAACTGCCGGAAAAATTTACTCCACCATAGCATTGTAAATTTAATAATTCCAAACAAATAATTTTGAAACGTTGAATTGACTATGCAGAAAAAAGAAATATATCAGGACTCTTACAGAAAGTGTCGCTAAACTCATCTAAAGGTAGTGAGTAACCATAATCGCTAATGGTAGTCTTATATAGTAGCAACACCAGATCAAATGTCCCGAGAGAGATGGAGAGGCAAAGGCGGGAAGAGGGCACTCGAAACGACCAGAACATTCTGCCACACGGTGGAACCGAGTAGATGGAATGAAGAGGGGTGGAGGGGTGGGGAAAGGAAACAACTCAGGGAGAGGTTTGCGTAGCAACCGTCATAATTTGGTGGGCGTGTTCTTCTTTACTTGCTGGATGTTGGTTCGTACCTCATGGGTTGGTTTGTGTTATACCATTCAATTGTTTTGTTACTTGTAACTTGTTATACTGGAAACAGGTGAAAAAAAGGGCTATAAGGATTAGTGGGGGAAAGGGATTAAAAGGGTTAAAAAGGCCAAAAGAGCTAAAACAGTAAACGGGATGGAAAGGGTGAAAGGTGAAAAAAGTGAAAATAGTGCTATAAATACAACTAATGTTAAAAAATCAAATAGTGAAAAAATGGTATAGGCTACTAAACGGGGTAAACAGGTGACTTAAGTTAAAATTTGTAAAAATCTATTCTTAAATTCTCCTTATATATTTTTGCCACTTTTGCTCTATTTACACGTTTCCCCCTTAATCCTTAATACTTTATCCTTAATATATTGTTTACCTTATTTACTAACCATTTAAAAATTATTTGATTTACTTTCTAGCCTTTACCCTCTTTAAAATTTATAATCTTTCTACCCTAAACTATTTCTCCCGGGTAAAGCGTGCTACTTTATTTTAAAATGTGTAAAAAGAGTAATAAGTAAAGCTAATAAAATTTTAAAGGGGATTAAAAGGGTAAGAAATATGCTAAAATGTAGGCTATAATAAAATTAAATGAGGAAAACAGGAAAAATGGTTTATCAGAGAAAAAGAGAAATAAGGGTAAAATCTAAAGTTCGAGAAGAATAAAAAGGAGAAATGAGATAAAATAATAAAATGTACCAAAAGTGCAAAAAGGAATAAAGGTCAAAATGTACCTAGATGACATAAAAGGTAAATGGGTAGAAGGGTTAAATAGGATGAAAAAATTTCAAAAGGGGTTAGAGGGCTAAGAAGGAAAAAAGAGTGCAAAAAAGGTAATCAGATTAAACTAGGTTTAAGGGGTAACTTAAAAATGATAAAAATAATAGCTTTAAACAAAATAACCTCCTCGATAACTTGAATATTTCCACGTGAAACGCTTAGAAATGCCAATTACTTGTCTAGAGTCCCCTATAGCCGTGAAGAACCAAGTGTTCCTTTAACAATTAAAACCAGAAAATATATAGTATTAGACATTCTCTCACTAAACTAACACACCCCATAAAAGTTAATACATTCTTGAACAGGATGAATGGAACCAACGAGAACAGGATAGTACAGAGGTGTGAGAGAGATGGGAGAACATAGCACGTGATGTTAGGGACCAATGAGAACAAGGTAGTACAGAGGTGTGAGAGAGATGGGAGAACATAGCACGTGATGTTGAACTGAGCTAACGTAGCACGAGAAACCCGCCAAATTACTTTAATCAATGTTTGTTTTGTTCACTGTCGCGCTTGCCAGCTTACCTTGCTCGTACAAACAGTCAGTCCAAACGGCCTATTTGGAGAGAGAGTTCATGGCCGGCTATCTGAGTTCACGAGACAGAATAGATCTGAAGCGTTCCGTCCAAAACACTACAATATTTATAAATATATCGCATCTGGGGGGCCAATGCTTTTCACATGGGCAGCTCTGTGTTGCTTACTTCATGGTCTGAATTCACTGACGGGAGCAAATAGCTGCACTGGCACAAGTTTGAAATATGTGTCCAGATCCCTATTCCTAAAAGAAGCAGGCACAATTTGAAAACAAAGTTGCGCCTTTTATTTGCGACACCTCAAGAGTAGGAGTAACTATTAAAATCATGATTATCACTTCAATAAATTTAAATTGTGGCATATTTTCGTTATGGCTTAAAATACAATAATTAGTTAACTGTACAACAATTAATAATAAAAAAAATTAAAATAACATACTTCTGTCAAGCACAAAATTTGTTTCGATTTAGATAGTGCTAGCAAAGCAATTATTTAATTTTTATTGTTGAATTTTTACATTCAAAAAAGCAATGGCATTTCTTGCATTATTACAAAACAAAACGTCAAGCAAAACCACGAACTGTTTAGTCTTTGTCTAAATCCAAAGATATTTGTATTCCTCCACAAGGATTGGTTGAAAAGAGCGGAATTGATGACGTTTATGGTGACGTCACCATAATCTTGCCACCAGTGTGCACCTTGTTTAGTGAATACTGAAATGGAGCATCTTTGGGAGTATCTTGGGTGCAAAGACTTGCGCCGGAGTATAATTGCACTCGTTAACACAAGTATCAAGTGGACGACATTATTTTGTTTGTATACGTACCAGGGAAAGAAGCAGCCATTTTTCTGCATAAACGTGCTTTAAAATGTTAAG
This sequence comes from Timema bartmani, assembly GCA_902151455.1. Lineage (NCBI taxonomy): Eukaryota > Metazoa > Arthropoda > Insecta > Phasmatodea > Timematidae > Timema > Timema bartmani. The sequence continues at coordinate 8,762 of CABFWB010008695.1, forward strand.
TCCAAATAAACAACTTGATTACTAACAATGTCTGCCATTTTGAATATGAGAAATCTAAAATAATTAATAGGGTGGGTAAAATAAATAGCTTAATAATTGACAGCTTTTGTATATTTTTGTTTAATTTTTGTTACTATCTTTACCAGTATTTTACTAAACGGTTATTAGTTGTCAATTTTTTATACAAAAAATACATCAAATTCACACTTCTTAAAACCCTGGATAATGTAATCCATTTTTAACAGTGAATACGTATAAAAAACCTATCCCATGCAAAGAATAAATTATCTAGTTACTAGAAGTATAAAATTTAAACTTGTTCTAGGCAACCCGAACAGGTAGTAAAGTGCAATGTTAAATAAACCAAATTTTTCAAAATCTAGTTTTAGTTATACCCAAAAGTAGCTCGTAAGCTATCGGATAGTTTCCACTTTGCTAATACTGTTAAGGATATAACTATATGGATACATTCGAAGATATTTGCAGGGTCAAAATTATTTAAACACACACCAACTATTTTTACCTATTAATATTGAGAGAGTTCTAATAATACAGTAGAATTATTTTGTTGCTATTGAAAGACATCCAAAGATCACATGACTATACATATCTCAGGACATTATTAAAGTATTTTAATAACTCTGAGTTTCTGTAAAGCAGCAGGTCTGGAAAGGGATCAAACTCAGCCTCGTAAGGACACATTAGGAGCCACTTAAAAAAATAGGTAACAGCTTTGGTCTGGAAAACTGAAATTAACGGATATAGGGTTCGTTGTTTTGACCACATGACACCATCTATCCGTAAATGTTGGCACTATCTATATCAACATACAGTAGCTGCTCGGTCGATATAACACGCTTGGGGGTTGACGATATGAAGTGGTTTTTTATGTAGTATATTTTATAAAGAAAGTTTGTACTTTCTCATATCAAGAGAAATTATTGTGATAGTGAAAAAATCGATCTCGAAATTATAACAAATTTTTAGCTTTTATGTGACCATGAACTCAAAAAATTAGATTTTACAATTGTGTCTGTCCATCTATCAGTCCCTGGCAACGGATCCAAAACTATTTGATGGTCTTTGTTTAAATGTGATATTTAGATTTAATAGAGATGTACCAACAAAAATATATTTTACCGTAGCCCTTCAATTAAGGGTAGTTTACTTATAAGTAAATTTTTTGAATACCACTTTTTTTTTTTAAATGGCTAGAACGATTTGGTTTAAATTGCTTATATAGTATATTTGTTTGACATAGCAAATAGCACTATATAGTTTATTTTAGGGCAAAATTTCGTTGAAGGGTAGTTTACTTGTTACAGATTTTTTTTAAATTTGAAATATTTTATGAATGGCTTTGACGATTTTGTTCCAAATGAGTATCTTGGCAGGGTTTGACATGACAAATAAAACTGTATACTTATTTTGTGAGGAAAATTTTGCTATGGGTAGTTTATTGATGATTTTTTCTTAAATTGAATATTTTTAAAATGGCTTTAGCGATCTGGTTCAAAATTGGCATTGGGAGACTATTTTAAAAATCAAAAATGTTATATTTTTATAAATAGGCCTAAATTAATTTAAAGGTAGCTTAGTTACAACAAATTTTTTAAATTATAATTTTTTTAAGTCAACATTGAAAATTAAATTCAAAATTTGAATATCTGAATATTTTTCAGGATAAATAAGAATTTGATTTTGTGTCTTCATATAACAAATGATTTTAGGGTGGCTTACAAATATTTTTTTTTAGAAAGTTTGGATTTGTTAAAAATATTTGAACAATTTGTTTGTATATATATATATATATATATATATATATATATATATATATTTGAAAAATTTGTTTATATGTATATTTATTTGAACAATTTGTTTATATAAATATATGTATATATTTTGAATATTTTCTGGAAAGCTATAATACACAAGATGAGCAAGTATGTGATATTGTGTTGTACCATTTATTTTAATTGTTAGAATAATATTGTCACCCTTTTATAGTAAGTTTTTATCTATAGTTTTTAATAATTTTGTAATTTTTGTACACTTCTTTAATTAATATTGTTTTTAGACAATGATAAAGTGTGTTTTCCATGCAGATGTACCAGCCTGCAGCCCCGACCAGCCCCGAGTGATTCGTGCGGCCAAGAATGAAACCGTCAACATCACCTGCGAGGTGGACTCAAACCCTCTGGAAGTGATGTTCCAGTGGATGTTCAACAACTCGGCCACGGCCCTTGACATCCATCCCTCTCACTTCTTCCAGCTAGGGACTGTCAGTCTAATCGTGTACACCCCACTCGCGGACCTGGACTACGGGACTTTCCAATGCCTGGCTTACAACAGGGTTGGTCGACAGAGGGAGCCATGTATCGTAGACCTAGTTCCAACAGACACCTCCGATACAGGTAAACAATAAACCATTAGGGAACTAACTGTCTTTACAACTAATCATTCACCTTATTTGGTTTTTTAATGACGTTGGATACTTGGAAATTTCGAAGCTATTTTTAGAAGTGGCTGCTTCTTAACTTGATAAACTAAGCAGCCTAGGCACTATCCCACTAAGACACTAAATAGAAAGAGAGGGAAGAAAAATGAACAGTTCACCCTGCGAGGCCTCTAGATTACATGCTGATAACACTTTCCATCTTCCTCTGACAAGTTTACACCTTGAAAACTTTGGCATACTTTTTAAAATTACTTTGTTCTTGTTTCCTATTCTTAATAGATATATGCTATCCAAGGCTTTTTAAACCTACATCCTGACAGAAAGATTGTTATGGGTCATTTTCGTGAATAAGCCAAATACCCTAAGTTGTATAGGATTCATAAAAAATATATTTGAGAACAAAAATTTCAAGGACCATTTTTAGAATTATTAAAGAATTTTTTGTTTTTGTTTCAACGTTATATCTCAAAAGTTCATTGAATAGCACGTAAATTCACTAACATATGAAATCCTATCTTGATTTGTCATGACGTCACAAATAGGCAACATCCTTTAAATGGAGAGAGGCAAATACAGTCCAATGTTCATAAACAGTACCTCATGTGACATCTATAAATGTGTCTTGCTCTAACTACAGGTATTCATAGTACGTTAGCTCGTGTGATCTGCACTTTTGATAATAATATCAACGCATATTACATATATTCAATTGGTGTAAGAGAATGCGAATTTGCTTTATTCATATTTTGGGGAAGTAGCAGTTGACCAGATTGCTTAGCTTTAGAAAGGTGTCATGGCCGATAGGTTGTCTACATAATTTAACCTCAATCAGAAAATATATTTTCAAAATATACGGTAATTTGTAATTGAATGCATTTTGAACTAATTCATCAGTATTTAGCAAATTTTATTTATATATTAGATATTTATTTAGATGAAAATATATGGTTTTCTTTCGAAAGGGCTGTTTCTAACTTAAATTAAATTGACTATATTATTTATTAAGTTTCTCATTAGGCGACAACACATTCCAGTGTGTATGAATTGGTCAAGATGACAAAATAAAAGAAGTGACAATGTGTACTTCTACCCCAGCACTCGAGTACTAACATTTCTCACTCTATATCAACCCGTGAAACCAATCTCTCTTGAATGAAAATTAAATAACTACACTATAATAGCGCTTTATAAATAAAGAACATACGTGGCAAATCGTGGATTGTTTCCAGGTTATCGATATATTGTTCAAGACATTATAAGATATGTATAAGTTATTTGTTTAGTTATAATATATTATATGGTCAATATATTTATTTCAGGCCTTATAAAAGTAAACAAATTGTAGATCATATATACCAACTAAATGAATGTTTAGTAGAGCTAGACAAATGCATACAGATGTATTTTATATATGACTGTATAGACCCACTCACTATAAAAGTTCTTAACTGAAATATACAAATTCATCAAGCTGGATTTTTAAAATGACCGAATATATCTGATTGATAAATGCTTATCAAATTCTAGCAAATGTTTCAATATGGATCTTCAAAATGACAAATAGCATAATTCTTGAACAAGGGAAGCTACTTTTTTTTAAATTTGAAAAAAAAATTACGTGTGATTTCGTTAAATTTTATTCAAGTTAAAAATCAGTTTGTGAGCTTTGATACAAACAATATCTTATGTTTTATTAACTGATGCAGGAATTTAAGTAAACTGGTTAGGTCCGCAAATACATTTGATTAAATACGAGAAAATGATTTTTTTATGCATTTCAAGGACTTAGCTGAGTGTATTTTTGGATGACTTTAAAAGAATTAAGATTATTATAATATAAATTTACTAATAAAAATGGAATCACAAATCAATATAATGAAGGGGCATAACTAGTTGGCAAAGATTGGACAAACATTTTTATGGAGAAATTTAATTTCACACTCTAAATGACGCAAAAAGCTGACCTAGTTAGAGTGAATTCATTAGCTTTGATTAAATTCAAGTTGATGCTTTTTATTTATAATCTTGTAACATTAATGTTGAAATATGAGTTTCCATCTACTCTTGTTTTCAATATGAATGTATCTGGCATCTCCACGCTCCATAGTTCCAAATAAAGTCACAAATGTTGTTAGAGTACTAGTGTAGGTTTGAATGCGATTATTAAAATTGTATCTTTGGAAATAGGACAACTTATAGCAACTGTTTGTGCCGTGAGGCACTGTGGAAATCATGTACACTTATGATAATTTGTCCCAGAAAACGAAGACAATAAGTGATAATGAATGGAAACCCTTCACGATCAACTATGATGTTCTCTGATAGTGAGTATATAATCACAGAGATAATCAAAATACTACTCCAGGAATTTTCTGAGTATATTTATAGCAAGCTTAGAATACCTCATGTTGGTCATTGTAAACAATCACACCTCACATATAAGTTGGAGCGCTGTTATCTTCTGTAGAGAATATTCTATTTATATCTTGCCCATCTTACCTCACAATACTCACAGAGTTAAAGACTTGGACAAATTACTTTTTCTAAACCATTAAAATATTTTATTTACAAGATTTTACTCATTGAGTATAACCCCCGGGTGAGCGATTTCACTATTGCATGTGGCATTTAATACCAGGGATGTGTCACAATGACCAAAGGTATTTATGGATTTAGTATGTTTGGTTATTTCCCTGTGAGCGATTACATCTTTTCAGTAGGGGAATTTCTTCAATTAGCTTATACATCAATAAATAAAATAACTGAGGCTCAACCATCTTCATCTTGGACTTACAAGAGATGTCCTCAGAAATCAACAGATTCAGTTGAAACAAGAGACCCTTAAACATCAACTTATTTATCTGCCACAAAATACGAAGAGCCATCAAAATCTTCTGCTGTTACAATATACCTTCAACCATAAATATCGTAGGCTCTCACAATAGACTCTCAGCCATCAACATATAGACCCTCAGCCATAAAATTCTTTGGCTGTCACGAGAGACCCTCAATCAACCCTCTGTATTAGTAACTAAACCACAAATTACATCTCCAGTAGACCTATTATTATTATTATTATTATTATTATTGTTATTATTATTGTTATTATTATTATTATTATTATTATTATTATTATTATTATTAATATTTGGTGTTCTACCTAATGACANTTATTATTATTATTATTATTATTATTATTATTATTATTATTAATATTTGGTGTTCTACCTAATGACAGGTCCATTCCTTTGCCAGTGAACTTATGCCATCAATGCACCCTGTCCTCTGAATCCTCCTTCATTCTAAGATCCTCTTTACCTCAAACTTTTCTTATATGACGCCGTGCAGTTTCTTCCAAGGATGTGTCTGATCTTGTTTGCTTTGTACCGAAGAATCACATACAAATTAGTTCTCTTCTCAACCACTCTTCTCGAGAATTATTCATTTGTAGTTCTGTCTCTTCCTCTGATCTTCTCAAGTCCTCTACATCACCACATTTCAAAGCTCTCCAAGTAATTATTTTACATATTCTAAGAAACCAAGTTTCTGCTCCATACAGCGCGATGCTCCAAATGTAGCGGTTAATCAGTTTCTTTCACAATTCCAAACTCGACTTGCTGGTCAGAAGTAATCTCTTATGGTTGAAGATTTCATGGCTATGGTGATTCACAATCTAATCTAGCGACTTCCCAGTTACTTGAACTGCTTTAATTTTTCCAACTACTGGTTTCCAAATTTAATTTTCAGCAGCTCTTCATTTTGTGAAATCACCATATTTATTGAATTATCAATGTTGATCTTCATGCTCTATATTCTCTTATCTCTACAAACCAGTTAATAACTTCCAACAACTCTTCTTTATTTTTGGTAAGCAATGCTGGATCATCTGCGTGTTTTAATGTGTTGATGACGCGTCCTCCTATCCTGAAAGCCACGCCCCTCCAAGTCTTCCCTGACCAGCCACTCTCCATAAATGTTAACAGACTGAGTGACAAACAGCATTACTGTCTCACTCCTCTTATTATCTCCACGCTGTTGGTTTCTCTGTCATTCAGCCTCATCTTTACTAGCAATCCCAAGTACAGGTTTGCCGTGATTATTTTGTCCCTACACTTGACCTGATACCATCCTCCAAATGAACATAAATCTACATATAAGAAATAAAGGGCACACATCTCAAATCATAACAGTGAAACACTTTCAAAGTAATTTTTTGATTAAATAATAAATAAATAAATCCATTTGGTCAAGTTAAAAACTAATGGTTCAGATATAAAATTAATACGCCAATTTTTTTGGCATAAAAAATTAAAATAATAAGATAAAAGGTCGATAGAAATATTTTCTTCTCTGCATGTGAATGACAGTATGAAGATAGATTTATAGATTACTGGTTCCGATGCAAGAGTTGCAAAAATAATGGTGGCATTAAGTGTTTTCTAACTTGGAGGTGTCAAGTGAATTTTTTTGATACTAAATATGATTTAAATAATCTTTAAAAATGTTACTCAACTAGTTTAAGTCAAAATCATGGATTTTTACTAGATTTTTCTTATAAAAATAGTTAAAATTGTTTACTTGATTAGGATAATACTATACAACTTTTGTTAGCTATGTATGGATTCAGTTACAATGTATATACTACACTTAGAAACCTAATCTAGTTAAAAACCAATTTTTCTATGTAAAACTATTTCTAGCAAAACCATTTCATCAATACTAGTTTTAACTAGCTAACTCTAGAATTACCTACACCATTAGTAAAATATAGTCAAAATGGAAAATTATGTTGAATTAATGTGCTTAATTTTTTGACAAGGCAAAACATATTCGTATTTAAATCAATCATTTAGAAGTGTTTTTGTGGGTTCTGACTTGTACTAGGAAGATGGGGCATGTTCCCTGAGCTCTGTACGTTCTTTTAATTTTCTGAATTTATTGTTTGAGTTTTATCAATGTGTATGATATGGCAGTCTTTACTTTTGACTATGTTTATTACTGGCAGTGTTTCTTTTCTCATACGACGTGAAACCTGAAAAGCAATGTTAAGAGGATTGTGGGAGAAGGTGGAAATTATGTTTCATGGAGCAATAAATAATCCATAGAAAAATACAGAATCACTACCATACAATGGCAAGCGATGCTTACAATAATATTTTGGTGTAAGTTGAAGATAAAAAAATCTTCTCTTAAGAAGACACATATTCAATATTATCGATTGAAAGATTTGATATGATTAAAAATGCTAAAGTGATTAAGTTGGTCTCAAAAAGGACAAGCTTAAAATGTAAACTTTAATAGAATACACCAACATGATGTAA
>CABFWB010008696.1:0-16538 GCA_902151455.1 Timema bartmani
TGAACTAGGTGGATAGAGTGACACCATCATGAACTAGGTGGATAGAGTGACATCATCATGAACTAGGTGGATAGAGTGACCCCAGCATGAACTAGGTGGATAGAGTGACATCATCATGAACTAGGTGGATAGAGTGACATCATCATGAACTAGGCAGTAGAGTGATATACTACCACTGTCGTATTAGTAAGAATATAGAGGAAGCAAGCTCTACTGTTCACAGAACTACTAGATTAATGTTTTATTGTTTGTTTTTCAGGAATATTTTCTTACATTTATGAACTTCCTTCACACTAGTCGATAAACATTGCTACAGGTTATTCGAGATATTATAATAGGGAATATAATTATGCCTAAATATTATTTTATGCACCTAAACTTAAAAAAATAACAAACTCATAATTTAAATAAAGCTGAACATGTAATATAATGAACAAGACAGAATTCATCTCGCTGGCAAAGCCACGATTACTGTTTTTCTTAGAACTGCAAGGCTATAACTTGAATTTAATCAAGACGTAGAGGCCATTAAAATTGTCTTTCTTACGCGCTTGGTTTTATTAAGGGCGTTATCCCTTCAAAAATAACGGCGCGTGCTTTTACTCCGGCTAAGTTGAGCAGTCAAGAATGGCTCAAATTTATGTTTATTTATTAAAAGAGAATTATACAAAAAAAAAAAGTCAAAAGAATTTAAGTACTTACTAAATCTAAGAGAGAGAAAGAGAGTGATTAAATAAAAGCTTCTTTGATTACTTCCATGAATATCCGTTTCTTTTTTTAACTACCTGATCCATTAGGTTTTCTATAATTTGTTCTCGTCTGATATTGCCGATCTCAGATATTTCCATGCATCGGTCGATTTTTGAACTGTTATCAGGCCACATTAATTAATTTCTGTTTATAATAAGCTATTTTTATAATTCAAATATAGCTAAGTATCCTTATGCTTGTAGATTAAAAGCTTGAAGGAAGGTCTAATCCTCAATCTGACCTGACCTTGGTCTTTTTTTTATACGAAAATGGAAATTTATTTAACGGCAAAGAAAATATAATTCAGCTAAGCCTATGATTATAGTAAGTTATTTATATACAAACAAAATATTTAAAATTTAAATTGTGTTCAATGAAGACATTTTAAAATATGTTATTCAAAAAGAGTAAGAGTTTCTTATGGATCAGTTTTTGTTAAGTTAAACTTATAATTACTGTGTTTTAATTCATGTTGAATTTCAACTACCCAGAATTAGTGCTATAAATTAAAACTATATATTTTTTATAATAAGCTTGAGCAGATCAAACATTTTAAATTTCAAATTGGTCACGAATATTTTTTTTTACAAATCTGAATTAAATGTTTTATAACAAAAGTTTTGAGGGACCTAAGCCAAATCGAATATGTTTAAATGTTAGCAAACCCAAATAGAATTTATGTTTGGAATTGAGTCACGTTTTTTTGGACAATGATCACACTTTAATAGGCCTTATTATAAAATTCACTAGTTCCTATATCAAACCAAATAATGGACCCATGCTAACTTCTTAGTAAAGAGTAAATTATTCCAAATTTGACTTTTAGATTCGAATTTTGAGCTTGATTTAATCGAATTTAAATTCGAAATCTATTTGGGTTTGAAATTTAGAATACGTTTCAAATCTATCTAGTATTTAGATTAGGAATTTTGAAACAAATACAAATCCTAGCAAGATTCAGACTAGAACTTGAAATCTCAGAGCGTCAATATAAACCATAGATAAGCTCCAAAAAATAATAATCTAAGGAATTAATTTTGTTAGTTGATTTTGACTTTTATATAAAAATAATACTCGTTATATTAATAAGCTAGTCAGATGGCTCAGCTCACTTGGTAGCGTGTCTGCCTATGGATCTAATGGTCCCTGGTTCGATTACTAACACTCCAGAAAGATTTATCGTTAGTGAAATGCGGGTATCATCTTTCACAGTGATGCATTAACGACCGGGGGGCTGGGTGTTGTGTCAGTCCTATATTTAAGTTAGTTTATAAGTTGTGTGCTGATATAATCTGTCAATTCATAAAATGCACGTTAAAAACCTTCAAATAAATAGCTAGATTAAAAAATAAAAAAAATCAATTTGCCATTCCTAAAACGTTACACACTATAAACACTAATAATTTACCAGCTTCAGTGGTCAAATAGTCTAAGGCACCACTCTCGTGTTAGACTGACCTGCTTTTTTTAGCACCTCGTCTTACTACCCATTTAAGTTTACGCCTAATGGCCTCGTGGTTCGAATCCTGATTGGATGTACTGAGGTTTTTTTTAAATAAATTGATTCCCACTCTCCTTCCAAGCAAATGCGGGTGTATCACCTCTAAAATGCTTCCTACCTCATCCCTACCCCCATTATAGTAATTATTATATATGCGTACAGAGGTAGTAAGACGCGGTGATACAACCACAATAATTTAAGTACTACTTTGTATTTTATCTGATCATGTTCCAATTCTGATACCTAAACAAGTTTATATCCAATTATTACCAGTCTTGAAGTTTTTACGGTAAAACATCGAGTTTACCGTTCAGATGCGAGCACAATTCCATATAAAATATCGGCTCTTTGATGAAAAATGTATTTCGGCTCTTTTTTTTATTATCTTTTTTATTTTATTGCTTTCGAGTAAAATGTTATTTTTTCTAGTCCATCCAGGATGCACACCCGTATCGAAGTGGTGTTGAGCCGAGGGTGTAGTTACGACTACAAGTTTACGAAACAGTCTCATAAATAAACATACGCCAGTGGATGGTTTCAGCTATGGCTGCAGATTATTCTAGTCAAATGTATTCAAAACTATAGAATAAGACATTACTTGACTTTCTAGATAAAGGTTTACTTGTTGAAGGATATCAACTTTACATATATTTTGAGATGACTGGGTTAAATTTTAAGAAAAACCTTTTCTCAATTAATGCCATGAAAATATATTTAAAACGAACCCTCTTCCAGCTATATAATTGTTGCATCGTACTCCTTAAGATGGGGTGCTAGTGAGCGTGAGCTTAGGGAAGTATTTTTGCAGTTTTTATAACATAAACATTTGTTGGCCAAAATAAATCAAATATTTCTTCTATAGACTCATAGAGCTTAGTTTTCTGCACATGCTAATCTCAACAGTTCTTGAATATCCTCCAAGTGTGTTCTGAAATTTAATGACAACTTTTCCTCTTCATTTAAGAAGTTTGTCACCAAATGCCACTGTGCTCATGACAGATATTCAACAACTGTTGAGATTATCATGTGCAGAATCATGAGTCTATAGAAGAAAAATTTCATTTATTTTGGCCAACAAATGTTTATGCTATAAAAACTGCAAAATTAATGCACTAAACTCACGCTCACTAGCACCCCACCTTAAGCAAGAAATGAGCTGTTATTATTTTAAGCCAAGGATGAATATTTTATCTACCGAAATAATGTGGGTAGGGATAATGCTCTAGATCTTGGCCATTCGACCTTATATTACCTCTACTCTCCTGGCGTGTGGAGGAATTTATTTCTGAGGTGGGGACACTATTAAGGAGGATTCAACTATCCCCCCATTGCAGGATGATACGTGAGAATGATGGTGGTGGAAATCAGAGGGGACCTACAGTTTAACGGTGGGGGCCTGGCATTCCACATATTCACAAAGCGTGAAAGCACACTTTGCCAGAGGTGAAGGGTGCATATATAATGTAATTATGCACAAATCATAGTTAACATGGTAGTGTAAATATATAATGATTGCTGGGATGAGCCACTGTGCACCCAGAGGTAAAGCTGGAAATTCGCTAGGAAAATCAGATTTTCGTTGAACGCAACCAACCTGGCCCCCTAACCTTTAAAATGAGTGTTTGTCAAAATCAGCTCAAATGTTTTATCGTAATTTCAATTACCAGAAGTAACCTTATCAAACTAAATGTTTGTTCTATTGGAGGGTCTACTAAAGCGCAAATTTTATCTTACAATCATTACATATTTTCAAAATTGAATTTATTAATAACTAAGATGTAAAGCAGAATAATAACTACAATCACAACACCCGCCTAGGTGGCATAGTTATCTAACGCGCTAGTTTCTTGTTGAGCTAGACTGCCGAGGATGGGGAGATTGAGGTTCGAATCTCATTCGGATGTACTGGGGTGGTTTTCCTAAATGGTTTTCCACCCTCCCTCCACGCAAATGTGGGCTCACTTCCTCTAAATTCAACCTTCCCAATTCCTAATCCATTGGCGTGATTAGTACTTAAGCGTATAACCCGAGCGGGTAGTAAGACGCTGTGCCAAATATTTAGTTACAATGACATCACACGGTTATCTCAATTAATTGCGCCACTCCTTGATTAAAGTTGAACTTAAGATTATTTAACACCGCGTATTACTACCCGTTCTGGATATACGTTTAAGGACTAGTTACGCTAATTGATTATGAATTGGGAAGGTTAAATTTAGAGGAAGTGTCCTCGCATTTGCATGGATGGAGAATAGAAAACCATTTAGGAAAAACCACCCCAGTTCACCCGACCGAGATTCGAACCTCGATCTCCCCGTCTTCAGCAGTTTAGTTAGCCAACTACGCCACCGAGGCGGGTTTGATCTTAAGAAATCTTGTATAACGTATGGAAAAAAAACCCATTCTAATACATGTTCTATTTTAGTTCATTTGAACGCTAGCTAATCTCTGTTGATGAGGTCCCCTGTTCGATTATTGTCAGGGTCACATAAGCCTTGGTTTGTCTCTGTAATTTATAAAACTCTTGGAGATGATGTTCTTAGGACATTTAGGAAAAAAGGGGGGTCGAGAAATTGATGTACAGTCAGGAAAGATGCAAAATGGTGTGTACAATACACGTAGACCAAGAAAATGAAGGGGGATGTAGCAGTTCGTTCTAACACGTTCAATATCTAATTTTGGTTCCTACTATTCATATTTAGTATTTAGATCACATGTTCTAAGTAGCTATAGTCGAACTCGGTGATCTAGGAGTAAAGTGCTTGCCTCAGGACACGAGGCAGGGGGGTTCAAACCCATCCGGGGTTGAAAGAATTTTCTTGAGCGGTAAAAATCCGTATCACAACTTACTTTGGAGGAGAATTAAGGCCGTGGGCGCCATGTTGATTGTGTCGTGTGAAAGAACCTTGGAAGGTATGTGAAAATACCTTTCCGGCAAAATTAGTAGGTACTGTCTCGCTCACTCATAGAAATTCAGTGTGGAGGGCAACAGGGATCCACCACACTTTCTGAACTCCCTTGGTACATGTGATTTTCACCAGATGGTGTAGGCAGCACTAACCAGCTGATGGGCTGAGCGCATTCTCAGCTCTGGAGATATAAAGCACATAAGGTCAACCTTCGGGTTGTTGACTTAAGAAGAAGTAGTTCTGTTGGACCATGTAGTATCGCCTGTCCCTCAGTGTAGGCAACCCGCAACAAACGTGGTCCTCATGCAGCGACGCGCGTAATTGGTCTGTTGATTGACGTCAGGTCCGGTCCAGGGAAGATGTTGTGATCCATCCACAGGTGGCTGACAAAGAGTTGTAGGTTCGGAGACCACCACTAGTCACTAGTCATAATAAACATTCACGGGACCTATCAACAACAAGAACAGAGAGCTTGGGAGTAAATTAAATCAACTGGATGTTGCCATGCCGGTATATGAGCTTACTATTGTCTACAAACAATGTAAGATACGAAATACAACTAGAAAATAAGACATAATATAGTTGTTTGGTCGAATAAATAAAACAGGGGCGATAATATAGCGTGAAATAAAACAGAAGATCCAAAATTATCTATTAATATCACGTAATGTTCCTAGCTTCAGGATTAGAACATGTTTAGACCATCAGGAGATGTTGGCTATATCCTGCAATAAATGGTAATGTTCCTATATTCAGAATTAGAACATGTTTAGAACATCAGGAGATGTTGACTATATCCTGCACTAGATGGTAATTTTCCTATATTAAGGAGTAGAACATGTTTAGACCGTCAGGAGATGTTGACTATATCCTGCACTAGATGGTAATTTTCCTATATTCAGGAGTAGAACATGTTTAGACCGTCAGGAGATGTTGACTATATCCTGCACTAGATGGTAATTTTCCTATATTCAGGATTAGAACATGTTTAGACCGTCAGGAGATGTTGGCTATATCCTGCACTAGAGGGCAAACAAGGACCTGTGACTTACAATAGCAAGGATTATTTCCTGAACTCTTGTAGTGAATTCCGAAACAGGAAAACAAGAGTCCACAGGAAAGTGTTTTCTGTCCGTGTTTTTTTTGGTCCACGGATATTTAAATGACCGGGATGGATCTCTCCGAAACAAAACTAGGGACGATATCAGTTTTAAAAGCTCCAGTATATTAATTTCCTCCTGCTGGACGAGAGTAGGGGAAGGTAGAAGGGCGGGGGGAGATGGGAGGTAAATAATCAACCTATGCAACCCGCATGGTTGTCAACTTTTTGTTTAGTGAGCAAGCATCAGTTTCAGCGAGGAGGTGAGTGAAACAATCCGAGCTGAGCAAACAGGAGGAGAAGAGTGAACTTTAATTGAATTCAATCAATCAATAAGATATAACTGTGGATTAACATAGATCGGAGTCAATGTCAGGAGTTCTAACCACTCACCCCGTATCGGTTGTTTTTTGTGGTTTACCTTCTCGCGACACCTCGGAGATAGGAAGTATTGTGATAACCAAAAAATTATGATTTGATATTTTGGCGGATGTTGAAATTTCATGATCCCCTGAAGCCTAAAAGATGGTTTTCGCGATGCTATATCTCTGTCCATCTCTCCATCTCTCCGTCTATCTATTTGTCTGTCCATCTCTCTGTCTGTCTATCTATTTTTCTGTCCATCTCTCCGTCTATCTATTTGTCCATCTCTCCATCTCTCTGTCTGTCTATCTATTGGTCTGTCCATCTATCTACTTGTATCTCGCCCTGAAACCGTAACTATTTAAAACTCGGTGTATTTGAACAATATCCATAAAACCGTTTTGACTGTAGACCCATGAACAAACAGATCGACAGAAAGATTGACAGAATGACAGACAGACTGACAAACAAACCGAAATACAGATGGACAGAATTGTATAATACTCAATTTTTGAGTTCTAGGGCACATCAAACGTCAAGATCCATCCAAGGTAGAAAATGTTCACAATTACAATACTTTATCTATATATAAGAAAGTAAAAACTAGTGTCTTCCAATTCTTGGCATTAAATCTAAAGGTTTTATTATTATTATTATTATTATTATTATTATTATTATTTAGTACACTATGGTATTCATTCATTATTTTGCGAGTTCAAATTTGTAATTAATTTTTTTCAAATTACTAATATTTACTTAAAACGAACTTTATTGATACTTATCTAAACCTACAAACCCATTTTATAAAAGTGGAATGAATACCCTCATTAAAATGAGTGGTAACTAAAAAAAAAAAANTTGAATAACTTTTTTATAAATATGGTACAGTGACGTACATAAATTAATACTCTACAAACTGTCATAGGCTAAGATGGTGGAGAGAAGGGAGGGCGAGATTAGGGCCGTGTTTTTTTTTATATAGATTTTATAACAAAAAACTTTTTTTGAGCAAAAAAAAAAAAATATATTTCTAAGGTATATACGTTTAATTTTAATTTTATACACATGATGACATCAAAAGTTCTTGACTTTGTGTCAATAATTGAGAAATATTTTAAATCAAAACACAAATCTCTCGCCAGATTCCACGATAAATATTCATGATAAATATTCTAGAAATGTTGCGATGTCTATAATAATAAAATAAAGTGTTTGTTTGTTTGTTTGTTTGTTTTTGTGTGATGCCCAGCCATGCCATAAAACCTGGGACCCTTAGCTCAATAGACAGGCACGCTACCGACTGAGCTTATGTGTAGGATTATTTCAGATACTAAATGACCTTTTTAAATAAAAAAGTTGTTGTACAATTTAAAATAAAAATATTTCATCTGGAATATATTTCAATGAAACCAATAGTTTCTGAGATAAGCTAGTATATATACGATGTTTCTAAACTCTATACTCAGAATGAAAAATAAAATTCTAGTAAAAATATGTCCGGAAAATACAAATATTGCACTATTAAAAAATAATGTAGGTTGAAGTTAGATGCCATAACGCCTGGAATAAGCAACTTTGAACACCTGCTGTGATGTGTCCGCCTAACGATATGCAACTTGTTGTACATGTACGTAATTACAGCTGCGTACTTCCGGACGGAGTTGCGTCTAACTCCAACCTACATTTAGTAGTAATGCTAGATAATTTTTCCAAACATTTTCATACTAGGATTTTCTGCTTCTTTCTATCCACAGGTGCTGTGGTTTAAGTTTGGACAGACAGTTTACAAACATACTGTTTATATATACACAACATAGATGTGCTCTATATATATACCTACATTATATATAATGAAGGTCTTTGAAAATTGAAATTGTAATTCTACTTGGTGGGCATATGTTTTCCTTTTTTCTCAAGGTTTCTGTAACGCTGTATATTGCTGTACGTACATTATTTCGTTTCATAAATCTTACGAGTTTTTAGTAAATATATTTATTTTAAGATAAAAGCGGGAAAAAGTATGTGCGGTACTATTTATTTCACTTCCTAACTGGAGAGGGTAACAATGTCTTTGTTTAGTTTAGGTGATGGTTTATAACTATATCTAAAAAAAACTCAAAGGGAAGATTGGAATTTTAATCCCGGTAAGGTCTACTAAGAGTTGTTTTTCTTAAATGGTTTCCCACTCTCCCTCCATGCAAATATGGGTACCCGTCTACATAATCCAGTCTTACTCATCCCTGATATTAAAATACTAATATTTTGTATAATTTAATTTTCTATTTGTGATAGTAAGGATTTTAAAATTGAATTACTTTGCTTGAATTATTTATGATGTTATCTGTTTTGAAATGTGGTTCCGTCAGTATTTTTAATTTCCCCTGTGGCCTTTACGATCAAACCTATGAGTCAGACACGCGTGCTATTGAACGAGTACTGACATCCACGGATGTTGCTCGTAGACACATTCACTAGAACAAGGGTTCCCAAACCGGTTAGATGGAAGGAACCATTGCATCAGAAAACAAAACATGCTGGAGCCCCAATAAAAACCAAACACGCTGGAGCCTTCATAAAAACAAAACACTCAGGAGCACCCATAAAAACAAAACACGCTGGAGCCCCAATAAAAACAAGACACGCTGGAGCCCTCATAAAAACAAAACATGCTGGAGCCCCAATAAAAACAAACTCGCTGGAGCCCTCATAAAAACAAAACACGCTGGAGCCCCAATAAAAACAAAACACGCTGGAGCCTTCATAAAAGCAAAACACTCAGGAGCCCCCATAAAAACAAAACACGCTGGAGCCCCAATAAAAACAAAACACGCTGGAGCCCTCATAAAAACAAAACACGCCGGAGCCCCCATAAAAACAAAACACGTTGGAGCCCCCATAAAAACAAATCACGCCGGAGCCCCCATAAAAACAAAACACGCTGGA
Source organism: Timema bartmani (assembly GCA_902151455.1). Taxonomy (NCBI): domain Eukaryota; kingdom Metazoa; phylum Arthropoda; class Insecta; order Phasmatodea; family Timematidae; genus Timema; species Timema bartmani. The sequence goes on from CABFWB010008696.1 coordinate 9,566, forward strand.
GCCCCCATAAAAACAAAAACCCCTGGAGCACCCAAAAAACAAGACACGCTGGAGCCCTCATTAAAACAAAACACGCTGGAGCCCCCATAAAAACAAAAACCCCTGGAGCACCCAAAAAACAAGACACGCTGGAGCCCTCATTAAAACAAAACATGCTGGAGCCCCCATAAAAACAAAAACCCCTGGAGCACCCAAAAAACAAGACACGCTGGAGCCCTCATTAAAACAAAACATGCTGGAGCCCCCATAAAAAACAAAACCCCTGGAGCACCCAAAAAACAAGACACGCTGGAGCCCTCATTAAAACAAAACATGCTGGAGCCCCCATAAAAACAAAAACCCCTGGAGCACCCAAAAAACAAGACACGCTGGAGCCCTCATTAAAACAAAACATGCTGGAGCCCCCATAAAAACAAAAACCCCTGGAGCACCCAAAAAACAAGACACGCTGGAGCCCTCATTAAAACAAAACACGCTGGAGCCCCCATAAAAACAAAAACCCCTGGAGCACCCAAAAAACAAGACACGCTGGAGCCCTCATTAAAACAAAACACGCTGGAGCCCCCATAAAAACAAAAACCCCTGGAGCACCCAAAAAACAAGACACGCTGGAGCCCTCATTAAAACAAAACACGCTGGAGCCCCCATAAAAACAAAAACCCCTGGAGCACCCAAAAAACAAGACACGCTGGAGCCCTCATTAAAACAAAACACGCTGGAGCCCCCATAAAAACAAAAACCCCTGGAGCACCCAAAAAACAAGACACGCTGGAGCCCTCATTAAAACAAAACACGCTGGAGCCCCCATAAAAACAAAAACCCCTGGAGCACCCAAAAAACAAGACACGCTGGAGCCCTCATTAAAACAAAACACGCTGGAGCCCCCATAAAAACAAAACACACTGGAGCCCCAATAAAAACCTTCACATTAATATTATTAACATTCAAAAACGACAGTTAGATTGTATAGCTCTTTTAAAACTGATTGACTGCCTCTGTGGCATAGACAGAGTTCCTGGCTTCAGATACAGAGGTCACGGGTTCGATCTTCGGTGCTCCCAGATCTTATCTGTGAAATAGTGGGTCTGTAACTAGGTCAAACTCAGCCCCGTGAGGACAAATGAGGAGATACTTGAATAAACATATAGCGGCTCCGGTCTAGAAAACTGGACTGAGGGCTTTTTGTGCTGACCACATGACACCCTCTCCCCACAAATATTGGAACGATCATCGCTAAAGATGGCGACCACTCGGTCGGTATTAGCTCCGTTTCTGACTCACATAATGGAGTTTTAGAACATAATGCTTGAATATATATTTAAAGTAAAAATATATTTCACAATCATATTCTTACTTGTGCAAAATTTTCCCCTTTTAAATTGCAAAATTTATATCAGTATATATTTATTAGTTGCTCGCTTTTGATCCCAGATTGCTTCAATTATTTGTCAGCTGTGTTTGTCAGCTGTAAGTATAGGATCATCTTCTGTATTTAGCTTGTTTCTAATTTAAGTATCTGTGGCTGTATACGATGAAAAGGTTTGTTCGTAAGGGTATCTTATCGCGAAAAGATAAACAAATTTAAAAGCTTGATTCCTTATTTAAAAGTATTCCAAGGATAATTAAATCCAAAATTCTGCATTCCTCCCCACCTCCTGAAATTTGTTTTTTTAAAATACAATTTGTTAAAATTTCTATAAATTGTTATTTCTTTTTTAAAGATCTAGATTTGAAATAAATTGACAATTATTTAAATTGAAAAATGACACCTGGACACGGGAATATAACCCTAGTCCTTTGGTTTGGGACGCCAATGCTCTAACCACTGAGCTATCCAGGGGTCATCCTATGCCCAGGGTCATTCTTCACTCATATTTTAAGGCAGAGTCTGTGATGGACGTGTGGAAATAGTCAGCTATGTATGAGTGATCAATTAATATCACGAGCTATCAGATAACGTAGCCACTTTATAATCGGGAGGGCTTTGTGATATGACTCTTGGATAGCTCAGTGGTTAGAACATTGGAGTACTAAGCTAATGGTCCTGATTTCGATTCCCATGTCCAGGTGTAATTTTTTAAATTTAAAGTGTAAGATATTTATATGTGGTTATAGCTGTAATTAACAAATATAACAGATTGGCTATTTAATACATCATATATTAACCGCCCTAATTACTTATGCTATTTTATATTGTGAAAAACAAATACATAATAATATAAAGCTGCCTCACGGGCTCTGAGATAACTGGCTGAGCCCGGCTCGAACATATCTGCACTAGTGTATTATAATAAACAAACAGATCACGTAATGGAATATATTTGTTCTAGAATATTACTTCTGTCGAGTAGAATAACAACCAGCCAGCCATGACAGATTGGTTTCATTCTCTACCTCTTCTATATTTCAAGAAACATTTATTTTATTTGAAACTGCCCAAGGCGAGAAATAACATCCCGACGAGTGCAAGATCGAATCTGTAACGAAAATATATTTTTTTTTAATGTTTAGAAATTAAGTAAAAAGCACTCGTGGCTTACAAACACAAAGGTTCGATTTCACTAGCGAACCACTTCCATAAAGTCAATTATTAATACTCATTCATTATATTTTCGTGTGAGAATATAAATAATATTAAGTAGATGTCATTTCTCAGTTCTTGTCACTACACCTACGAGTGTCACCTGACAACTAGCGATATCTCTCATTAAAAACAATTAGTTACAAAATATGAAGTCAATTTTATTGTGCGATATTATCACTATAGGTAATATCAGAGTAGTTCAGGCGTTTCAAACTCGTTTGGTCAAAAGGGCCCCTTTGAAAGTTGAAAATACTAAGGGGGCCGCATCTTAGGGCAACTTTGAAAACTGACAATAGTGAAGGGGGCCGAATCTCAGGGCAACTTTGAAAACTGACAATAGTGAAGGGGGCATGTGTTTCAGGGCAACTTTGAAAACTGACAATAGTGAAGGGGGTTGTGTCTCAGGGCCACTTTGAAAACTGACAATAGTGAGTGGGTCACATCTAAGAATACTCAATATTGTCACCATCTTAATTTGAAAACACCTAATTTAAAATGATTACTGTAGTAATAAGTGTAAAAAAATAAGATCATAAAACGTTTTAAGGAGCACCTTTGTGGTCAGAGTATATGACTATAGATCCAGAGGTCTAGTGGTCAGAGTATATGACTATAGATCCAGAGGTCTAGTGGTCAGAGTATCTAACTATAGATCCAGAGGTCTAGTGGTCAGAGTATCTGATATAGATCCAGAGGTCTCGGCCTTCCAGTGTTTCCAGAATCTGTAAAGCAGTTGGTCTGGAACTGCGTCAACTCAACCTTGTGGGGACAAATGAGGAGGAGCTACTTGAATAAAGAAATAGCAGCTCCGGTCTAGAAAACTGAGATTAATGACTGGAAGGCCCGTTGTGCTGACAACATGATACCCTATAGCCACAGAAGTTGGCACTATGACCACTAGGTCAGTTAGGATCAGTTGGCAGGCCAACGCCATGAAGTTTTTTTAAAAATATTTTAAGATTGTCTCTATTATTACCCAGAAACATGAAACCATTTGTTTAAAACAATTGTGTGAGTCCTTAGCTTAAAATACAGTGTTGTATTCACTTTCAAAATTGATTTATTTGGTGATTTTCCCCTAAATGGTTTTCAACTCTTCCTCCAAGCGAGTGCAGGTACATCTCCTCTAAATCAAACCTTACAAATCCCAAACACATTTTTATAACTAGTACATAGGCGTACAACCCAAACTGGTAGTAAGACGTGGAGCTAAAAAAACAAAACAAAAAGAAACATGTTGTTCTTTTTTTTTCTAGCCAAGATATTTATTTACGTTCGGTTCATAACTTGTGGTCTTCAACAAAACACAAGATATACTTCAGTGCGAGCGAAGACGATTTCTAGCCGTTGACTTCACAAACTTTACTGTGGCATGACATTGAATGAAATAGTCTCCAAAATATTAACTTCAAAAAATTATACCACTATGGGAAAAGTTTTATTTAATGCTTTTTTTTCCTCTCGGCGTGAAACCCAAATTGTGGATGACACGCTGACCATAGATGTTCCACCCCTACTCTAGGGGATGAATTGTTGTTGCACCTCCTTTGAGAATCACCGGCGCAGATCAAAGTATCTTCAGTGTCGTCGCAATACCGTGAGATGGATCCAGTGATTGTGTGAGTTTGTGTGTCAGAGTTTCTGACATTTGTTTCTTAGAGCTTTCATAACAAAAACACAAGAGTAAGACCATTAAAGTCAAGTTTGTGAAATATTTTCTTTTCTTTACAGAAGAGAATACTTCTGTCCAAATGCGCGGTACCAAACAACCATGTTTTTTATTATAAATTAACCAAATAAAACAACTTCTAGAACTAATCCTATGTATATAAACATTAAAATATGCATATATACCCATTAAAGTATGTATATATACCATTCCAACTTAAAACATTTTATGCACACCATTGACTTTAAGAGACCAACCTATTTCTTGAATATTTCGTTTTACTTTCTCAGATAAAAAGAAAGTATTGTAATCGTAAACATTTTTCGCCTCAAGATTATAGTGAATCTTTACTTTTATATGATATCAAACCCAAAAATGTGGATTTCACAACTATACCTGTCCCCATGTCTATCTGTCTGTTTGTCTTTGGACATAGATCCGAAATAGTTAAATGGATGTTATTCAAGATTGATACCTGGGGACTATAAATTACATTATTAATAATAATGTATTGTTATTGTTTATAAAAATACATTAATTTAAGGCTAGTTTATTTGGACAAATTTGAGAAGATGTTAAATCTTTCGTAAAACGGTAAATGACCTTTAAAATTCAGTTCAAAATGAGTATCTGTAAATTGTATTTTATGATAAATAAGAATAAAATTTACATTTAAAATTATATACATAAATTGAAGGTAGTTTAAAAATAACAGATTTTTTAAAATTTTATTATTTTAAATGAAAGGTTTCAAAAATTTTATTCAACATTTTTTATGAAGTGTGTTTATATAGTTCATGTGAGGAGTTAATAAATTGATCTAAATCTGGGTCCTTACAAAGTCTTACTACCAGTTCCGGTTATATGCTTATGTACTAATTACACTAACAGTTTTAGGGATAAGGAAGGCTATATTTTAAAGAAGAGTACCTGCATTTGCGTTGAGGTAGAGTGGAACACCATTTTGGAAAAAAAACTTCAGTACACCCGAACGAGAATTGAACCTCGATCTCCCCGTCATCGGCAGTCTAGTCTACTGCAAGAATAGTGCCTTAGACCATGCGGCTGCCAAAGTGGGTTCACAGTAAAACTATCTTCTGATTTTTGAGCTGGAGAAACTTATTTTTTCAAACTTTTATGTTAATGAAATCTTCATTATTGTGTTTCCATTAACTTCAATCCTCAATGCAGTTGTTTACTTTAGTATTCCTCATGACAGTGTTCCCCCGCATCATATTTACTACCATCATCACCTCATCTCTTATCCGGACATGTAAAGAGTCTCCAAGGAAAGGATGGACTATCAGTACATTCGGGCGTCCCCTAGAGAATGGTACATTAGTACTTGCTAATCTTTACACTACTGAGCTACGAGTCATATTGCCCAGACACACATTATTATTAGATACCTACTATATCAAAAAGTTAGTACATTTGCGTCACACTTGCTATTTTTAATTTTTAATTGTGTAGTAAACATCAAAAAGGGAAAACACCATTTAATCAAAAGGAATCATTCTTTCATTTTGTCTTTTTACTTTAATAGAGCACACATACGTGGGAAAAATAAGAAATAATTAACTTCCTAAACAATTAAATAAATGAGTTATACATTTATTCGTTTCAAAGAAGGTGGCGAAAGCATGGCGAACATTTCTAGTTCTTAGTCACGTGTGAATTCAAATTAAAATACGCTCACAAACCTTCGGAGCTGTTTAATAATGGGTTATTTTTATGAAACAGTTCAAAGCTAGGTTGATAAATATTCTCTTAAGCTCTTGATTTATTTGTAGAAAAATAACAGTACAGTAACTTGTACAGTTAAATTTACATGTTGTATCAATGATAGCCCATGGTAGATGATTATTTTCACACGTCCATTACAGACTCTGCCTTAAAACTATGAGTGAAGAACTATAGTGTGGACAGGACGATCCCTGGATAGCTGAGTGTTAAAACATTGGCATGCTAGTCCAAGGTTCGATTCCATTGTATAGAAGTAATTTTTAAAATTCATGAAACTACGACCCTGCCCCGTAAATTCTGGTACACTTCCTCTAAATTCAACCTTTCTCATCTATAAAACTAGCATATATATACGTATAGCACGGATGGGTGTTGGGGTGTTAAAAAACTACTAGTGTTTGAGAAGTGTTTGATTTATTACAAAATGAAGAACTTAGATTTTCCAGGATAACATTTCTCCAGCTCAAAGAATCAGTATAATTTGTTGGCTGTTATTTGCGTGCTGGAAGATTTAAATAGTATCATATCCTCTCAGAAAAACTCTGCAGTAAACTGTGACTCACGAACCGGAAATTTAATCTGGCTAAAAGGTTGGGTTCATGTCATCGTTGTGTTGGTTATACTTTGGTTAAAAGGTGTATAGTACTATCCTCCGAGTACTCTCTAGAGTAGAGCAAGTAGACATTGTGGAGGTATTAGATCATAGTGCGCTAGAGTGACATTGTGGAGGTATGAACTCATAGTACACTAGAGTGACATTGTGGAGGTATGAACTCATAGTACACTAGAGTGACATTGTGGAGGTATTAACTCATAGTCAACTAGAGTGACATTGTGGAGGTATGAACTCATAGTACACTAGAGTGACACTGTGGAGGTATTAACTCATAGTCAACTAGAGTGACATTGTGGAGGTATGAACTCATAGTCCACTAGAGTGACATTGTGGAGGTATGAACTCATAGTACACTAGA
>CABFWB010008697.1:5105-16521 GCA_902151455.1 Timema bartmani
AGATGATGAAAAAAAAAAAAGAAAACTACAAAAAGTAAAGTATAGAAGAACAAATCAATCAAATCAACAGAATTATATTATAAAGTAATTTAAGGGCAGAAATATCTCTCAATAAACAAAAATCTAAAAATAGTGGCATTAAAATGGCATCCAATACTGCTAGAATGTTTGGTAGATTTAAAACAATATTTGAAGGAAAAAAAAACTTAACGCGAAAAATAAATTTTGATAAAGGTCAATATTTATGCTAATAATGATGGCATATTCAATACAGAGTAAAAAGGAGATAACGTTATTTCAGTTAAAAATTAATGTATAAGAGTCAAATATAATTTGACTGGTGCAGCTATACATAAACTGACAACACTAGAAAGAGTTTGGTGGGGTAAGAGAGGACATCATACAATAAATCGCTATCCCAGTGTCAACCCGATGTCGTCTGTAAGCTACCGAGTTTAGAGATAGCCAACGCCCCTTTGACCACATCCGGCCTCCCCTCTCCTTGTTTATCTCAAAACAAATCCCCTCTGAGAGGTGAAATGATCCACTCAGCTCAAGACGAAGACAGAAGAGGTTCTTGACAAGTTCGATCTTCTGAGCCAACATGGAGAATTCGAGACTGGCAAACATGGTGGTGGTCATAGGTAAGTGGGGCCCTTCTTGCTTTGCACACGCTAGTATCGGGGGATGGGGGGGCTGGAAAGTTTGTATCAACACCTAGAAGACTCTCTTTCTAGCCCGGGCTATATCTAATACATCTCACCATTTGTGTATGTGTTTGTGGTTGTGATGTTAGGGTTGGGTTATAGTTGCTTTGAAAATATTCTAGGGCAGACTGCTTGTCTTTAAATTTTGTGCTGAAGTCCCTTTCATAATTGATGGCAAATGAGTGAGACCAATCTCAATATTTTGTTTACCTCTTAATATCTATGGACTAAGAAACTTCTAACGAGCATGTTATTTTCACTGTTCACTGTTCACTGGAGGGTCAGACCAACTGCAAGTATCAGTAATACCCAACCAATGTTGTCAAACCCAGAAAGCAATATTGTTCCAGTAGCAAAGCCAAATGTTGCTAGTTCCCCAAAATTATGTCAAGTTTACAAATCTCCCACTTTATTTACTAGTTTCTTCTAGTATGCCCTGCTTTTTAATATTTAAGTGCAATACCACTCTTCCCCTTCCATCCGATCTGTTTTGTCTAAGAGTTCCACGATTCTCTGAAAACCTGACGCCAGAAACATTGTCTTGGCGTTACCTGAAATGATGTTTCATATGATTCGCCATACAGTCGTAGGTTCATTATTAGCTCCACGGCCCACACAGAATCATAGACTGGGCCGTAAGTTTGATATTATTGTTCTAGAGGATCTGGTTCTATTAACATAAGAGAAAAGGACTATTAGGGCCAGCAAACATTAAATGAAACAACATATCATCTATTGAGATAGAATACCATATACTGTAAAACCAGAGCAAAATAATTTTGATATAACGCTTTAGTTCCAGCAATGTTTTTGTCCAGTGTTGGTAGGCCTGTGTGTTGCAAGGCCAAGGTCCCCCGGCAAGACGCTGACAGAGTGCATCCCTACTGACATTGACTGTGAGGAGGACATGGGTCTGGTGTGTGGAATAGACGAGTTTGGCCTTTTAAGAACTTTTCGGAGCCAATGCCAGATGGAGTTCTCTAACTGCGCCGATAAAACCTGTAAGTTCCACTGACAACATCCTATATAACTGGTACAATGTTCTTAGATAATGTGTAGCATCCTATATAACTAGTACGGGGGTCTTAGATCATGCACAGGATACTATATGGCCTGAACAGTCTGATATCATGTGCGTAATTAAAATTATGCCACATATTGTCATGTTCTTCAAGAGTTTCTTTCAGTCTTGGGAACATATCAAGAAAACCTTCTTCAACTTTAGCCAGCCATAGATCCAGTTTCCCAATAAAAGCGCTCATATTGTCACTTGAAGTGAAAATGTTTGATCCAGACCCGTGCATTGACGTGTTTAAAATATTAAGACTTTCAAATATATTAGCAAGATACGCTAGTTTGCACAATAAACTGTTCTCATTAATCTCATCTTTATTCCCGGGATAGTCACTGTCTTTGAGATAAAGACTAATTTCATCCTTCAGTTCAAACACCCTTGAAAGCACTTTCCCGCGTAACAACCAGCATGCAGCAGAGTAGTATAAGTATGCGTTCAGCCCCTGTTCCCGTGCATAAAACAGTAAACTAACATGATTCAGTTGTTCTTGTCTTAATGTAGTTCACTATTTTAATGATAGCACTAAAGACAACACTAATTCTGTACTCATGTTTTTTAATGCAATTGACTCCTTGTGGATCCTACAGAGATCCAGATGGTGCTGGGAGCCTTCCCTTTCACTAGAGCTTGTAAACAACCCCTTTCTCTAGACATAGCAGGACTGCACATACAACTTCTAAACAACAAAACATATTCAATATACTGTCTTACTTTTATTTTCTTATCAGGCTCTCCCCTGCTGCAACTATCAGAACTTCTTTTTAGAAATGTATCCACGTCAGTATTAATTATTCTGTAATTCACATGCACTCTTGTGAACAAGGGAGGGAAACTGATATAAAAACACAGAAATGAAAAATACAATACGAAAATGTCGCAAGATTGCCAGATGAGCACCCACTGCGCACGATCAGGGGTTGACCACTCAGGCAAGCAGGCTGGCACTGGGTTTTTACACGATAGCTCACAGAAAATAATGACGAGCGTGATGGATATCCCGCATTGGAAGTTTGAACAAAGCGAGAGCTTGCTTTGCTACTCACCCAAATGTGATACTATTGGAGATAACTGTATCGGTGAATATGCAATTGGAGTAAGATAACCAAAATATTCTGTTCTATTTGGATTTGGAATTTTACTATAATCATTAAAATCTCGTAAAGAGTAAATACAGTATAAGGTTATATAGTTTTGACAAAACTTGCGACCCGTTCAGATTAACGCTGCATACCCAAAGAGGTCGTGACCCTCAGGTTTGAAATCACTGGAGTCTAGCCCTATGTATCCTTTTGTGTTAAATAAAGTAATATGGGTTGTATCAATCCTCGTTATGTTTCTCTAAGCCCAAGGGGAGTGCAGAAACGTACGTTGTCTACTTTCAGCGCCAAATTTTACTATCCGGTTTTATTTATGAATACCAAATATGTCATTTGAAGGTTAAATCTAAGAAAAGGTGTAACTTTCCCTTAATTTCGTGGATTGAGAGTGGAAAGTTATTTATGAAAAATTATTTTCATGACACCTAGATGGATTCAAACCCTGATCTCCTTCTCATCGGCAGTCCAGTCTACTACGAGTGTAACGCCTTAGAGCATTCGACCATCGAACGAGTCATATATTTCCAAAATTTGTTTGGAATGTGTCAAATTGTAATATTACTAGTGTTGGAAGGGTCTGAATTCTATTCTTACAATTGGAGCTCCTTTTTAAAAATTAATCTAAGGAAGTTGTTTTTTAATCTTTATTTTGAGAGTTTGAAAAAAAAAATAGAAATACATTCTGGGTGGAAAAAATAAAATTTAATATAGTCAAACCTTCTCTGCTTCTTTTCGGTATTATCTGCTGGTTTTCTTCCATTGATATAAATTGGGTCATTTCACGTTATCTATCCTCAAGTTTCCGGGAAGCTTACTCTAAGTTTACGTCACATCCTGTTTTTATAAGAACAATCACGTTCCAATGTGGTAATTTTAAATTAGTAATATTCTTATTCACTAAGTTATGTTAAGTTTAGAGAAATAATATATTTTAGTTTTATTATGTCTAGGACCAATGACTTGAACAATTGTATCTAAAAATACCTGAACCGGATGACTAGTTTCCCTGAATTATTGTAGTGATGTATGTATCAATACACTAAGCTGTGGTTCAAAATCTCGACCTTTCCGTCATAAGCAGACGAGCTCTACCTTTAGTTCACGCGTATATTGATAAGGGTAGATATTACAACAGGTTGGATGGATAAAGGCGGTTTTGTTGATAAAAAACATCAACACTATTTTGTCCTTGTTAGAATGTAGAATATTAGTTTAATCTATCTATAACTAAACAAAAGTTTGCCATATGTTCTAATAGAAGGTCAAACCCTTAAACATAAAGTAGGTCTACGTAAAATAAAAACTAAGCCATGACTCACCAGTCTGAAATTCTTTGTGGTGCAGCCCATTTAATAAAACAGCGATCATTACCGATCCATTTCAATTATATTTGCAAACATGCCATGCCAATTTAATAAAGTATGTAGATGGATCACACTTATAATGTGAAGGCAGATATTTATAAGAAGAAATAAAGCTAAGCTGAGTTTTTCTTAATATTTCTACTCATAAGCAGGAACAAAGCAAATATAAACAAATACTAGACATGTTTTGACAGATCTAAGACCATTGTACAAGTTATATTATATTTTATTATGCTGCACATGATCTAAGACCATTGTACAAGTTATATTATATTATATTATGCTGCACATGATCTAAGACCATTGTACAAGTTATATTATACTATGCTGCACATGATCTAAGACCATTGTACAAGTTATATTATACTATGCTGCACATGATCTAAGACCATTGTACAAGTTATATTATACTATGCTGCACATGATCTAAGACCATTGTACAAGTTATATTATACTATGCTGCACATGATCTAAGACCATTGTACAAGTTATATTATACTATGCTGCACATGACCTAAGACCATTGTACAAGTTATATTATACTATGCTGCACATGATCTAAGACCATTGTACAAGTTATATTATATTATGCTGCACATAATCTAAGACTATTGCACAAGCTTCAAATTGATAAAATTAGGTTTAAAAAAATATTGATGATGTCAGTCAAAATGATTTTGTGCGAAATCCTTTTTCTGTGGATGCAAGAAAGAGGCCGCCAATTAGTGAACAAAAAAATCCGATGGACCTGCCCTCGGATCACACAGTGGAACATAATTTTAAAACATGTGAGCTCATACAGTTTTGGCTTCAGTCTGAAATGAGTACACAGCGATGAGTGCAAAGGCTGTAACATTTATCTTGCCGTTTTCCACGACCTATCTCTACGAAACAGGATTTTCTGCTGCGGCTGTCATTAAAACTAAATATAGGAATCGGCTTAACGTAGAGCCGTATCTCAGATTTGTTATTTCTTCACTACTGACAAAGTTTAATGAACTATGTGCATCAATGCAGGTTCAAAAATCCCACCAACTGTGCAGCTCAGGTTTAGTTTATTTTGACCATGTTTATGCTATACATAGGCCTACACTTTGTCTTATTACATTTTTATTAAAATAGTTATACATTTGATAATAGTTAAATACTTATTTTATATAAATTAAAAATCTAGAATTAAAACGCAAGGGGTCGCGACAATCCCCGAGACAAAAAATTGGAGTCTAGCTCCGAAAAGATCATAAATCCCTGCTAGGACATAGTGGTGAACGTTTAATAATAGATTGCTTGCAGTCTTACAAAGCTGGTAACACGAATGTGGAACCTTTAAACAAACATACTCACATAGATACATATGTAATCACAAAGTTCCTCTACAGGATCGGTAACATAATGTGCATATAACCTTGTTTTGCTCACCCCTGCTACGTGGATTGTCTGATACATTTTTCCCATGTGTGCTCTCACCCTATTTTGTCTCAGGGTCCGGGTTAAGGGACATGCATGATACCAGGCTGCCAAACACCACTACATATTGTATATGCGAGTTAAACCTAGTTGTTAAAAGTAAATAAGAATATTCCATTAGAGTGTTTACACAAAATAACAATTTATTTAAATAGACATAAATCTAATAATATTTTTATTAATGATTAAATGCGAGGGAAACTGAACTATACGTTTCTTTCTCTCACTATATACACTTATAAAGTATATATATAAAACATATATTAAGTAATAATGTACTCGAGTAGGTCACCCATTATATTAAGTATATTCCCAGCTATTTGATATTGGATAGTAATTTGTAGATGACTCTCAGTAACAAGTGATTCCTACTGGTACACCAATGCTACAAACCTACAAAAACCAACTACTCTACTTAAACTACACTTACTACTTTACACACTTGTTTTACAAAACTTCTAAAATGTGTCTCAGCTACCTTCATTTCTATACTAAATATTCCACCTGTATTAACATAACCTCGATCTTTCAGGTATCAAATTAATAATAACGATAAAAAACATAATTATATATAAATTATCTTAATATATTTTGGTAATTTTAATATTGTAATCATATGTGTTCATAGTTAATAAGCTTTAATTTTCATGGGAAACTATTTTAACGTAGGCTAATTGTTTGTATTTTTAATCATAAGTTATGTGTTTACTATACACACATTTATTTTTATTTACAGATTATGCTTTCTTCAGAGAAGGAGAATGCTGAGTTTTATGAATAGATTAAAAAGATGGTCCTGCGGTTGTTGCCTTTATAATTTCAACTACACAAATATACAACTATGCTTGTATACTTTACAAACATTAAATATAAGCTATCGTGTCTATTTATCACATCAAAAATCAATAAAATTGACTGTTATTTACATTTTAAATACGCTGTACGGTTAGTATACTAAATATTAAGGATTTTATATTTATTTATTTAATTTATTAACTTGATTAAATCAAAAGAGTCAAAGACTTATTTTGAAATATTAAAATACAGTGTGGGAGAGGATTTAATGATAAAATATTAAAACAAGCCATAAACACATACACATATGTGCTAACAGTAATAAAGGTATATAAAACTAAGACAAAATTTAAATAACTAAACAGTCTCAAACAATTGAAGTCGATAATAAATAAGACTTCTTTTGCTTTTTAAATATTTAGGCACAATCACTTATTTTTAGTAAAAAAAAGTTATATAAGTAGTAAACTGTTAAAGATTCATATAAATAAACAAATATACTTAGCATATTATAGAATATATTTTAAAAGTTAAGAACTATTATAAATAAATAAAATTAAATTATTTGTGAAACAAGTTACAGGAATTTTTAGTAATAATTTGCGATGGTTTGGATTTTTTTAAGACCAGTCCTTTTAGATTTCTAAGTCTTTTTTAGAAGATATACTCAAAGAAGGATTATAAGAATTTACACGGTTTTTGTAAATTAATTTTATTCAATATTTATTTGAAATAAACTGTATTTTAAAGTTCTCATTTTTATACGCACATACCTATATTAATTCTTTTATCGGGAAGTAAAAAATTCATTATTTAGAGGAAATTTAAACCCATTTGTATGGGTAGAGAGTGAATTTTTTTTAGGAAACATCACCTTAAGTACATCTAGCTGGGATTCGAACCCAGGCCTTGGAAAACAGAATACTTAATCTTGAGATTTATATTACGTGCCCATCTATGTGAGTAAAGGTAATGTTGACTGTTTTAGTGACACGTTTTTAATATTTTATTAACAAACACGTCTTACATGAGAATATGATAATGTATTTGCGGGTCGCCTCAGATAAATTTTCAGGGAAGATATATGAAGCTCCTCAGCTTGAACCAATTTAACTGTATACTTATTCACATTAAGATTTATTTTAATAATATTATAATTACTTCAATTTCAATGAGTACTACTATATTTCAACTGCGAGCTCTTTACTAAATTTATTTTTCCCAAAAATATGGCCCAGAATGTGAAAATCTCATTATTTCTGTAAATGTTGTATGAATATTATACATGTTTCTAACATTTAATGCACGTAATCAAGTAAGATTTGTAAAGAAGTATTGACAAAAATAACAGTGTGTTGTTAATTTTTCGTCATAATCCAAATACAAAAGATTTAAAATAAGTATTAGTTGAAAAGATCATAGGAATGTTGTGTTATCAACAGCTGTCATAATAGTTTAATTCAAGGGAATAAACGTAGCCCCTTCCAACCTCTAATACTTCCGATGGGAAATGGTTCTACTATTTTGAAAATACGAGTGTAATAAATTTATCATACAAATTAAGTTAAGATTCTTGTAGTCAAGACCTACGGGATCAAGGGACCAAGGGGATTTCTGATATTGGTGTTCACAATCACAACTTCTTTAGCACGGTGTTATTATTTATATTTGAGAATAATTCAAAAAAGATTTACAGTTTTAGTTAATATGGTTTAATAATTGATACTTATTTACTTCTAGTATAAATACGAAATTTATGTTTTATAGTGAATAAGCTTCAAAAGCACGGCGTTGACAGGATGAAGTTTGCTTTCTTTTATAAATGTATTTGTATTAAAGAGTATGGGAAGCACTGAAGAAGAAAGGATTGAGGGATGACACGTTAAGGAGAGTGAGGAATATGCACAAAGGGAGTGTGACCTGTGTGAAAGTAGGGGAGGAGAGAGTGGTTTGAGTTGAGAAATGGCCTGAAGCAATGACGTGCACTCTCACCAATACTGTTAATTTTATTGATTGGTGAAATAATGAAGGCAGTGGTAAAAAGAATCGGAGAGGGAATATGAAGGCAAAGGCGTTTGTGGATGAGCTGATGGTATAGGCCAGTGGAGAGAAAGATGTTCAGGAGCAGTTGGATGGGTAGGAGGAAGTGGTGAAGTGGTATGGAATGAGATTTAGTGTAAGGAAGAGTGAGATGGTAGTAACAAGGAAGAAAGACAGGTGCAAGACTAATGTGAAAGTGGGAGGAGAGCATTTGACGAAAGTGGAAAGTCTTAAATACCTGGAGAGTGTGAGAGAGAAAAGTGAAAGAAACAGAAGAAAAAAAATCAGTGGGAGAAGGAAGCAAGCAAATGCTTTTCTCAGAAGTGTGAGAAATATAATTATGAGCAGGGAAGTGGTGAGGAAGTGTAAATAAGTGATCTACAGGATGTAATATTGATATAAGCAGCGGAAACGTAGGGAAGGAACAGGATGAAAGGGTGATAGGAATAGTCAAGAAGGAGTCAGTGCAGAAGTAAAGTAGTGCAGTGTAGAGATGGCATGGTCATGTGAGAAGAATGGAGGAGGAAAATATACCAAAGAAGATACTGGATATTGAAGTGGGGGCAGGAGGCTAAGGGGAAGAATAAGGGACAGGTGGATGAATGGAGTGCAGAGAAGTGTGGAGTAGAGGGAAGAGTGAATCATTGTGGAGGAGAGATGGTGTGGATTATAGGTGTGTTGAGGAGGAAAGGTAGTGTGGAGGGGAGATGGTGTGGATGAGGAAAGGTGGTGTTGAGGATTGCACAACAAAATGTTCATAATGATTTGTCCAATTACACTCGTCTAACACCTTCTCGTGTCTGTATGGAAAATTAAATATCTCTTAATTTTAGTAAAGGGGAATAGAATTAAATAAAAAAAAATTACACTGACAAATCTTTGTTTTACTATAATAGAACCATATTTTTATATAATTAATAATTAATTGAAGATTTTCTTTTAAAATACATCACAATAGAATAGACTTTAGTAATGCGATTAAAATGGTTGACAATACAAAGTATATGAAAAAAATACTCTTAGCTATAACCAAATATTGTTTTAGTCACAGCTATAGTTATTAAGTGTTTGTTATAAAAAAATCTACTAAAGTAAAGAAAAAAGTTCTGTTTATTTAGTTTGGATAGGTTTGAAACTAAAATAATGATCATTATCATAAAAAATCAATACAATAATAAGATTTAACAGAAATTTGATTACAATACGTGTCAAACAAATTTGGACATTGATATATCTCATAATATTCTGGTCACTTTGATTTCGTAATGTACTAGAACGAGCTTTGACATATTTAACTATAGCATTCTTGGTTTATTGGTGAACCTCCAGCTGCCATAATTTTGAAAGTTCCTTCGTGTACAATCCTAAGCTAACCATGGCAATCCCAAACCAGTTATGGCAAATAATATATAAAAATCTTATAAATAAAACATTACCTAGTCTACAATCTGAGTGCACAAACGAGCGCAATCACAGGGCGGCCATCACACTCCATTGACAATGCAAACTTTTCCTAAGCACGATCATAGAAACATGTTTGAAAAAAGAGCATCACATTTCACCAACGAGCATAAATTAAATATAATCTTTTACAGAAACATATTAATATGAAGTATCATTACTATCCAAGCTATGTCACCTGAATTGGTTTATTCTAATTGTTATGTCGCTCCTAGATATTCTATAATAGCTATGTATTTGTAAATCTAATGTATTCACTTTAAGATAGGCTTTAGTTTGTGTGTTGATTTACTTTTAGTACTTTAAAAATTTTTCCTCTGCCTTTAAAATTTAGTGTTCCAAATGTCTAACACCAGTCCAATTGTTATAAAAAGAGCCTTTTATAACGTTTTTTTTGTAATCAACATTAATAGCATTTTCTATTTTGTCACTTTTTTTTAGCACCGTGCGTTAATATTCGTTCAAGTTATACTCTTATGTATTATTAATTTCGCTATTATGACGGGCATGAGGTAGGTTTAATTAGTATAAAGGGTACCCGCATTTGGAACATTTCGAGTTTTTAAAGTTTAGGAAATTTTAGGGGCACCTCCCATTTCTCAACAGTAAATTTTCTGATTCCAAACTTTTTAACTTTTATGGTTATGTAGTAGGGTCCTTTTATCAACTTGGCGAATTTAAATTTTCTTTCATGCATAAAAGTATATTTTCTTTGGAAAGATGTCAATTTACTCTCCTTTCCAAACCCCTCTGTCCCGCTCACCCTCCTTAACTTCCACAATTACAATTCGGAATATTAAGACTTATTTGAATATCTTATATGATATTTTACGTGGCTACCAAATTTCAACCTAACCACATCGTAAAGAATGTTCTATATTGGTTGTATACATTTTATGCGCTACTATTTACTTGGCTCAATTTTGAAATTCCATTTGTTCAATAGTAGACTATAGGAAAAGTGAGAAAAAGCCGACTTTTTGTAGTTTTTTTTACTAAATATTTTTTGACCTAAATAAATAAATATCTCACCAGTAGAAACATATAGTTTAATTTTCTTCAATTGGTGATATCAACAGTTGTTGAATATCTGTCATGAGAATAGCGGCATTAGATGATAAACTTTTTTAATTAACTAACGCGAATAATGTATCTCTGTCTAGTGACTTAAACCTGTTTTATTATTAAATTACATGGTGACATTTCAAGATTTTACCTCTACAAAATTTGTATTTATATAGCTTTGTAAACATTTGGAGGGTACCGTCCCTTCCTATTTTCCGAAACCATTTTGAAATTTAAGAATTAAGACCTTGGTACAGTTTGAGTTGGTCCTTATACCTGTCTGAGTCCTGTCAATTGCTTACACTTTGAGAAGTAGTTTAACCTTTTAGTTTTAACATTTTGAGA
>CABFWB010008698.1:0-16514 GCA_902151455.1 Timema bartmani
CCTGATCGTCCAAGGTCTCATCTTCTCGGTGTACAAGAATGTATTGCGTTGAACATGACTGTGGACCAACGTCCCCGTCTGGTTGACTGAGAAAGGACTGCAGGCACCACCAAGGAGTGGGACTATCCAAGTATATCTTGACGGGTCGAGAAGCTGGGTTTAAAAATGTATAGGTGTAGCACTCAATAGCATAACTTGAGTTCGCATTGTGGTTAGTCACTGTATTCCAGGCGGGAGCAGTTCGTGGAATGCTGGCAGTATGTCTGCAAATGTGAAGGCGTTGTACGTGGAAGTTCTCATGACAGCATCCATCTTAGTAGGGTAAAGCCCATTGCCATGGTGTATTTTTAAACTGGCCAATAGTGAGGGCGGTTTTAAAATACAATACCCTTTGATAAATAATAAACCTTGTTTCAGTTTTTGCCAATAAATAATAAACACGTAGGCCTAATATATCCTACATATTATGAATGGGTGAAATCGTTGAGATCATACACACTACCTACCACCTTTTGGCTGTCGTCCTATTTTCGTACCAACTTAGCAGAAGTGTCAAGCTGGCTTAGAACTATTAATTAGGCTAATTTTGATATTTTTTTGTTTGTTACGGGCTACAAATTGCATTCGCATATTCTTATCCTTGTGGTATAAGGATGTCAATACATCAAGTGAAACCGAAGAAACGAAGCTGTAAAAAAAATACACATACATTACTTAGTGACCCTGTGGTTAGTGAAATTGGTTAAATTTCATTTATAGCTATTAAGCTCAGGCTGCCTAGGATTTTTTTCTCTTTGGATTCGGGGAGTTTTGGGTTTTTGTGTATGTGGCCGATACAAACTACCTTTATATACTACAACCCTTTTCTGCGTGACATCATTAGAGCAGCCAATAGAAAGGTTCTTGTGGGTGGCAACAATATTCCCGCATTCGTTTATTTGATCTGAAATGTACTTTCAATTTAATATCATAATTACCACTAGCGTATTTTGAATATATTTACGCATTTTATATTGACTTTCTCCATGTGTTCAATTTTTTTCAAGTTTTGTTTGGTAGGTATATCCTCTTTTTACAAATTTTAAAATGTATTTACAATCGTCATTTTCTTAGCCAGCAATTTATATTTGGCCAATAAGGATACTTTTACGGTTACAAGTGCATGGCTTTGTAGGTCAATCATGAAGTTGGTTGAGTGTGGATGAAATAAATAAAAATAAAATTATATTTACATATTTAAATAAAATAAAATCAACACATCCTCACAAACAGTAACAAGTGTAGGTGTTATTTTATTTTTTAGATGTATAGAAGTCAAAATGAAATTAGAAAGTTTTTGAAATTATCATCAGGAGCACAAGAGTACTGTGAATGCTGTTGGTATGAAATGGCTAAGAAATGTATAGGGATAAACTCGTATGGACAGAGACAGTAATGAATGTGTGTTGTTGAAAGAGTGTGGTTTAAAAGAGAAGACAACATGTCAATGTGAAAGAAGCGCCTTACTTTGGTTGGGAATGTTGAGAGGATGGGTGTGATTCGTATTATTATTTTTGAGCTATATGCACGGTTTCTTGCCTATCCCCTAAGGAAATTGCATGATTAGGTATGTATTAAAGTACAAACTACAATACAGATCTTATACACTAACAATACGCATACAAGTAATAAATGGATATTATGCATATTATAACTAATATTGATTAATATCTTATTTGTCATGTGCTTGGATACGATAATGATAAAGTATGATTTGGGTAGGAAGGATAGTAGAAGGTAGTTACTAAAGTTACTAAAACAATTTTAATACATTCATACATAAAGTCATGTGATCTGCAGCAATCGCAATGTTTGAATTTTCTCTACTGTTCTTCCTACCAAAATCATACTAGGTTTCCCATCCTGATCGTCCAAGGCCTCATCTTCTCGGTGTACAAGTATGTATTGCGTTGAACATTACTGTGGACCAACGTCCCCGTCTGGTCGACTGAGAAAGGACCGCAGGCACCACCAAGGAGTGGGACTATCCAAGTATATTTTGACGTGTCGAGAAGCTGGGTTGAAAAATGTATAGGTGTAGCACTCAATAGCATAAATTAACTTAAGGCCATGAAAGACGTGGTTAAATGTTGTAAGTGAATGTGGGAAAAAGAGAAACATTAAGAGTTTAAAAAATAAAAGAGCATTTCTGACTGGGTGTAGGGATGTTATTGAAGTGAAGGGAGTATGAAAGGATAGGGAAGTGTGGAGAGAGTTAGTGAGGATGTATTAAGTACAGAGTTATTATTTTTTAGCTATATGCACGGTTTCTTGCCTATCCCCTAAGGAAATTGCATGATTAGGTATGTATTAAAGTAAAAACTACAATACAAATCTTATACACTAACAATACATGAAAAAGTATGATTTTGTTAGGAAGAATAGTAGAAATTAGTTACTAAAGTTACTAAAACAATTTTAATACATTCATACATAAAGTCGTGTGATCTGAAGCAATCGCAATATTCTAACTTTGTTTTGTTCCACCTAAATTCTTAAACAAGACTTTACTCGGTAGAGTTCAATTTAATCCTATTTCTTTCCATTATTTCGTGACCAAGTCGTTAATGTGGCAACAAAGCAAGTTGATAGTGATAAGGTAAATGTGTGGTAAGTTGGGAAACTATTTTCCCCTTTGATATTACCACTATTTACCTTTAAAACTAACTACTAAATAAATAAATCTACAACCTTTAACTATTTAATAATTTTTCTTTAAAATCTTATAACATATTGGTGGCTCATAAACTCATAATATCAAGTTATAAAATGATATATTTTTTTTAGACTTTGTAATAAGTGTTGAAGTCAATCCTGTTTGTTATTGTTTACAATTTTAAAACCGGTATTTTGTGATCAAATTTCCAAGCTCGGTCAACTCTACACAGATATTATATATAACTTTAACTATTTAATTTCAACGTTTTTTTGCCTGCACTGTCAACATGGATTCTTTTTTCAGCCGGCTTGATGAGTTACAGACTTATTTCAAAAGTCACAATAAAACTCGAGACCATCAAGCACACTCAGCTAAAGTTCATTCTGTTGGATGGAGTTGTGACGGAAGACGTTTAGCATCAGGATCGTTTGACAAATCTGTTGCAATATTTTACTTGGATAAAGATAGATTGGTGGGCATAAGCGTATTTCCTTCATATTTGTTCAAAAGTGACTGAAAAACGTGTTTATTGCACTGAAACAATCTCACAAGAGGGGATTATATTAACTTCTAATAAATATATTTTTTGGTACATATTACACTAAAGTAATTCACACTATACAATTAAATAATTTGTAACAAATTGAAAAAAAAATCAAATGTTTATTTTTGGGATAGGTCTTCTTAGTATCAGTTTTGTCATAGCATTGTTTTCCTTGGCATATTGAAATATATTATTTTTTATACACAATAATACAGATAACCCTTATAACTTAAGCTAATCTAACAAATTAAGTCTTATGATTTTGTTAAGTTAAACTAGGACCTGACGGGTGACTGAATGGTCAATGGTGTTTGACTCAAATTGCACTTGGTCATTGTTGATAGACATGTCAGGGCTTGAATCCTGTTCACTTGTTCTGGGGGTATTTTCTAATCCTCTTTGCATGCTAATGCGGGTGACTTTCTACTAGCACACCCCCTCCTCGCTTGTTTTATCATAATAAGCTTTTAATAAGCCTTGTGTTGAACATAGCCATCTAAAATTGTTTCCCCAACTAGGCTAGAAAATATCAGGAACATTTGAATGCCATTAAAGAAAAACAAATAAAAGGTTCAAATTAATGGGTAGAACTCGGACCTTTTAATTAAAATGATAAATTAGTAAAAGAAGCAAAATTAGGCAGTAAAGTAGTGCGTCAAAACTAGAAAATTTTCTAATGACTTTGCAATCAAATGACTACCTAAGTATTATTTTTCTCATGGTGTATTGCAATTGACTGTAAATTTTATTTGTAGACAAAAGAATTCATATTCCGAGGACACGGAGGAAGTGTTGATCAACTATGCTGGCATGCGTCTCACCCTGATTTATTGAGTACAGCAAGTGGTGATAAAAGTGTTCGCATATGGGATGCCAGGTCACAGAAATGTTCAGCTACTATTGTCACAAAAGGTAGTTGATTCATATGCCGATTATTTAGTTTTGTAGGCTACTTCAAAAATTGGTTACTGGAAGTATTTCAATTTAACCAAACATTTTTATAATCCTATTTTTGCTTGGATAATGTTAAAGTAATTTGATTTCATCGATATAGGCCTACTTTAAATTAATTTTGTATTTTATTTTCAGGTGAAAATATTAACATCACATGGTCACCAGATGGTGAAACAATAGCAGTGGGAAACAAAGAAGATCTGGTGACCTTCATCGATGCTCGAACCCACAAGGTCAAAGCAGAGGAACAGTTCTCTTTCGAAGTCAATGAAATTTCATGGAATAAAAAAAATAATTTGTTTTTCTTAACAAATGGACAAGGCTGTATTCACATTTTAAGGTATGTTGACCCAAGCTCTAAATGGTTTGCTATAATCAATGACTAAACTTTAGTCATTCACCTAAGACACCCTTTGGGACTATGGCATAAACAATGTACAACTACCAGCTCTTTTTTATATATTATATATATAAAGCCGTATTTGGCACTTCTATATCAAACAATATTTCCAGAGATGCCTGAATTTAAAATATATTCTCCGCTCAGATTTTAAAGTGTGTGTATGTGTATATATGTATATCTCAAATGATTATGATGAGGAATCAAATGTCTTCTTTCGTGTTAACTATAAACACTCACTTAATAAAGACTTAGTGGTAAGCTAGATAAAGCAGTAACGGAGGAAAAAAAAGGCTAGTATAAAGCAGGCTATAGACGATCTGACTGGTCAGCCTGATCAAATCAGTTTAACGTTCCCTGCTGCGGCCTTGAATCGCTCTTTCATTGCAATAAGTTATAGTAATGCCATCTATCCTACCAGTTTATGCTATAATATGTCCATTAATAAGGTAAATGAAAAAATAAATTAGCGAAAATATTTGTTGGATATTAGTATACAAGTAGAATAATGGCTGCAAGGCCCATGCAGATAACTGTGTTAAATGCAGACCATGGAATGGGTTAGAGAACGCAAGCTTCATGACTCATATTTTATCAAAACACCAAAAAGTTGGGATCGTGCTAAATTCATTGTTAGCTATTAATTTATGAAAAAGTAAAATTTGGTCAAAAAAAAAAGGACTACGAAAGTTTCATTATATTGTTAAATTCATTTCGTCCATTGATAACAAAACAAAATGCCATCATGAGAGAAGAAGTTACTGCTGAAGAGCGATTATATACTACTACTTTTATAAGTTTTTAAAGCACAACTCATGCGCTGAACCACCCAACATGAATTTGAAAAATTATGTCAGATGACACATCTACACAACCTGATATTCCGACTAATCTTACCAAATCTGCCTAACCGAATCATGTCATCTGTAGTTGGTTTAACTCACTATGACATCAGGCCAAAATGTGTTAATTTGTTTATCAGATTTATTAAATCAATAAATATTTTATGATTAATATAAACTTAATGGTATGTTGCATACATTGAAACACTGCTATAAGTGTCTTGTTTTCATTTGAGACCAAAATTACTTGCTTGAACAAGTTATAGATCACTGATGACAAAACTTTTCCGACCAGTGTTTCATTTGAGGACAAGCTGAATTTTGAAGGTAGTATAGCGTGCCATCATTTATTTGCGTAAAAGTATGAGCCAAGATGATTTATATCCATTGATTTTATTTAAAGTTCATTGAACCATGTTATTTAAAGACATGGCTGTCTAAATATTATTGACTTTAAAAAAACTATACCCCGTTGGGATTTTATTTTACTTTATGTTGATTTTTTCATGTCGGCATGCCACATGAATCGTGTTCATTTGCCACTGGATGGCCTCCATTCCATAGTTTTGCCACCCCTGTTCTAGACCTACTTATTCTTATGATAACTTTGTGTGTTTTTGTAGCTACCCTGAATTGAAACTGCTTCATGTATTGAAAGCACATCCTGGCACATGCATTTGTATAGAATTTGATCCCACTGGACGATATTTTGCCACTGGATCAGCTGACGCGCTGGTCTCATTGTGGGATGTTAATGAGCTAGCTTGTCTGCGACACTTTTTCTAGGTAAGTAAATGTACAAACTAGGGATGAGAGAAAATAATGAATTTGAGACTCCATTCCTTAAAAAAAAATCTTTTAATTGATATTTGTTTTAAAGCTCTAATATTGCATATTGGTGGTTTTGAACAAACCTAATTTTAGGACAAACTCAACAACCTGGCCCCAGTCAAGTAATTTAACACCTAACTGAATGTATTAACTTTATAATGAATGGATTTTAAGAAAATGTTAACATTTAATTATCATTTCTAGGTTCTATTTCTTCTGAGGTTCATAATTTTTACAAAACATTCAGATTCATAAAATAGTGGATTCGACCCAACTCAAGTACAAACACAAAAACACCTAATATAAAATGTATCTTTTATTTTAATGCATTCTTCCAGATATGTTTTAACAGCTTTAACAATTTTTGATATCACTATCAATTGTTTTGTAGTATTTTGTTTATATTCTGAGAAGTTTAAGGACTTAAATGTTTTTAGTGTGAAAACACTAAAATATTTAAGTTATCGAGGGTTGTGTGACGTTAAAAAAAAAATGGCTTCACTTAGAATATTTGCTCAACTTAAAACTTTTAATCTAAAAACATGTGTGTTTCATCTTTGAAAATCACAACAAGATTGACATGTACTAGTTGTGTGTCAAGCTTCAAAAAGCATTCCAGCTATGCCATTGAAAATATGGATGGCTAAAATACTAAATTTATGTTCAATTATTGCCATTCTAGGCTGTTGCAAATCGAAAGAAAATATCAGAAGTAATTGAAATACATGTTGTGATAACTTGACTTTTCAATTAAGGGTTAGATATTTTAACAATAAAACATTTTAAAATTAAATTTGGTGTCTAAAACTATGTATTTTTTCACAATATATATTTTTGCTGGCAAATTAAAAAATCCATTTGATTCAACTTGGAATCAAAAAAGAGTATATTTAGCACTTTTCCCCTATCAATTATGAGTATGCTAACCTTTTAAATATAAATAAACTTCTATTGATCTTGTTCATATGGTAAAACCAATTTTATATCAAACCTATGCAGAAGCTATGTAAGCATTCACCTCCAAAGGGCAAAAAATGCACTTGAGCTGCTAATTCAGTCTCACCATATGCAAAGTCAACCCTGTTCGCTTGGATATGCCAAACTTCTAAAATAAATCTTAAAAACCCTAAAAGGGTTACTGTTACTGTGTCAAGTTTCCAGTAAGAACACCGTGGGAAAATAAGTGTTCGATTCAAAGCAAAGAGTTGTTTGCAGGTTGGAGTGGCCTGTACGCACTATCAGTTTTAGCCACGACGGCAGACTCCTTGCCTCTGCTTCAGAAGACTTGGTGATAGATATTGGAGAGGTGGAGACAGGAGAGAAGGTTGTAGACATTCCTGTAGAGGCTGCAACCTTCACTGTAGCATGGCACCCCACTCAGTATCTTCTGGCCTATGCGTGTGATGACAAGGACTCTTATGATCGCAAGAGAGATGCAGGAAGCCTTAAAGTGTATGGCTTTCCTTCTGAATAACTGTATACAAACGTGTTGTGTGAAACTGGGCATTTAAGGCTGGTTGCACATGAAAACACATTGTTTATCTTGTAAATTATTTAGCTAGCAATTTTACTGAAAAGTGAAAATAAAACAATTTTATAAGTTTTAAGCAATTGCCTCTTATTACTGTTTTTCATAAATTTATAATAAGTTCTATCCTGAAATTTTGTGCAAAATTGTATCATGTATAATATGTTAGGTATTAATCAAACTTGTTTCTTTTACACTAGAAATATTTTTATGTCTGTGTGTGTCAAGTAGAAATGTGAAAAAAGTATTGATACTTTACTAATATTCAATACTAGTACTTTTTTAGTCGAAACTTTAACTCATACTGGGATTAAATGTTTACTAGGGTGGAAGAACAAATGACACTATTTCAATTCTCTCTCATTTTCTGCATGACAAACAAGAAGCAACTCTAGCATTCAATCTCTTTTAGCTCATCATAATTCATAGCTGGTCTTTCATCTTTGTTCACCCATACAGCCTTATGCCTGACTGGGCGAGTGGCGACCAGTCTACTATACTACCCCTTCCTTTATCAACGCACAATCATCACAAACTAAACAAAATAAGCTTTTGTGGAGCTCAATGAACTCGGTTAATTCAAGAGTGACCTGAGCAGACGAAGCAGAATAGTTTATGTGGGTTTAGAATACCGATACTTTTATTTCGATACCACATTCCTAATGTCTAAGGCCAGCACCAAGTGAACACTTGCACTCCAGATGGGCAAAAAATGAAAGGACTTATTTAGAGTTATATCCATATGCCCAAGACTATTTCCCAATGAGTTTTTAAAGCTGGACTTAATGTATGAAATAAAGTGCATTAAGAATGTTGTAACATAAAATAAATATGAAAGTTTTTNTTTATGTTACAACTCTCTCATATTTATATTTTATAAAATGTACTCAATGAATTTTGTAGTTACTAGGGATGTACAAAGCTTCACCAGTCAAATTACGAAAGCATTAAATTTATGTCATCTATTATGTACACTTCATTTAACCTGAAAGGTAATAAGAGGATTACCTGGCTTGTTTCCACTGTGGTGCATCTTTTATAATAGGGCCATAGTGGAGCTTTTATAGGTAAGTCTAAGCTTTCCCGGTAGAAAGTGTGCACATTACAATTTGCTCACTTGACAAAATTCTGTAGTAATACAATTTTATTTGAAGAAAAGAGCAGCTTGGCCCAAAACATGCTAAACATAATATTTATAATAAGATATTCAGTAAATGATATTGAGTGCTTAGTAGTATTTAGTAATGGTGTGCAAAGCTTTGAAAAGTCGAAGAGTCAAACTTCGGCTTCAACTTCGACATCTACAATAACCTTCACATGTTCGAAAAATTGCAAAGGAAGGATAAAACTTCGGTAAATTATAAAAGATTTAATTTTTCTTACTAAATATTACATATTTCAATATTTGATAAAATTCTGTTTAGTAACGGTTTTAAAATTAACACTGACTATTAATTTAACTATCATAACTTAAGCATGGATCAAAAGCGGTTAAGTAAATGTTATTATGTGATGTTCACTATCGCCAACATAATTTTGTAACAAATAAAAGTACATATAAAGAAATAACACCAAGGTCACTGGTATGAAGTAGAAAAATCGCCTTATATGTGCTATCATCCCAGCTCGTGTCTAATGTTTAGTCCTTAATATTATATCTCTTTGGAATTATTTGTGACAAATTTACAAGTGCATTTTGTCACAGAAGTTTTTTTTATAGCTTCTTCACGTTTTCTTTATTATTCAAAATGGCTGATACGGAAAGTGGGAAATGAAAACAGAATTTAATCTATTATTATTATAGAAATGCAGATAAAAAGACATGCATATGTAAAGTTTGCAAACTAATTTTATCAGCTCCACGATGTAGGTAAATATTAGAACTTAATTGATAATTTACTAAGCTTATCAGTAAGCCTATGTGCATTAATTATTGATATAGGCCTTCGACTTTGACTTTTCTTCACAAGTTTCAAGCTTCGCTTCACATTTAAAAAGTTGTATTTAGTATTATATTTGCACCACTTAATATTCTTTTCACACCATGAAACACTAAAAAAAAACTTGAATTTTGATTTCAGATGTGAGAACCTCTCATATTATTCAGTTCAGACTTAAACACTGTAAAGTGTTAAGTGATATCGATGGAAACTAACCTGAAGGGACAGGTCACGCCTTGATAGAAAACAAGTCGACTTATCTCCATTTATTCATACTCTCTTTACACTTCCATCTTCTTATTACATTCACAGTTAAATTACATATCATACACAGTTTAAATTTTCAGAAATATTCCTTTTTCTTGTTAAGAAATACAGAAAAACACACAAAAATTTGCCAGGTACATATTTGGAAAAGCTGAAGAGTTTGAAACTTGCAGTGTTACAAGATAACACAATGCAATAAGATACTCAATGCTTCGTCCAGTAGTATCAATATGGCAACCTGCAAGTTTCAGTTACGCTTCGACCCTTTTCAAATATGTAACTGCCAATTATGTCTCTCTTTCTTATTATTTACATTAGATTGTTTAACAATATTTCCACACTGTTATCATATACCCATGACATTATATAATAGTTAACAGTTTGGTAACACCACAAGACACATCGGTAGAGTCGTGAACAATCACTTCCATTAATATAATGGGAGTTATAAATAAAACAAACTTATGACCAAGTTTCACTCTGAAAGTGTCCTGTTCTTTCTAACCTTTCAAGGAACTGCTGGGCCTCTCCCTGTGTCATGTTGCCATAATTTTGGAAAGTTTCTTCTAGTGCCCCCTTTACACCTTTAGGCATGTCCTTGGAGTTGCCCGCCAAGAATATCTGAGCTTGTTGAGTAGATACGAGTTCCCACAGCAAAGACGCGTTATCCTTCATCATATGTTGCACATACCTTTGAAATAATACCATGTGTATTAAATTAAATGGGGAATTCAGATGTATTGTGTGCAAGGAACTTTGCCAAAGATATCCCCAAATACCAATAAATTACAAGCTGATGGATATCAAATAGTATAGCCATGGACCTGCCTGCAAGACAGGGTTGTGAAGTCAATATACCAAACATTTGACTATGACTCCTTTATTTTTCTAGTGTCCGACTGACTCCTTCATGAATGGCAAACCTATATTAATTTGATATAATTTTTTTTACCATGGTCAAATAGTAGCGCAAGGTATTTTACCTTCAACAAGGTGAATTATCAGGCCTACTTAGATTGAAAGAACATGAAATATATTTATTCGATTAAAATTTATGAACAAGAAAACTTTCCTAAATTCCTATGAAAGTAAATTTCATTTGGAAGCTGGATTCTGTACATTTCTACCGACATCAACTGTACAGCCCTACTGCATAGTAAGGAAGTGATGGTATGTATAATTTATAACACCATAGTATTAAATGAATCCTACTTACACTTTATTTTCTTGGTCTCTGGAGAAGGCACAAAACAACCTGAGTTTCTCATCTTTCTCCAAAAACAACCACTCATCTCGACAGTGGAAGTCTCCTGCACTGTTCCGACAACCAAAGAACAGGCACAGTAAATCCGACCTGGCACTCCCCTGGGCTGCTCTTTCCTGGACAAAACTGCGAAATGGTGCCACACCTGTACCAGGGCCAATCATGATCATCGGAACATTCTGTAGGAACATTTTAAAGAAAATGCTATCATCACATCCCTAATATTATGAAGGTAACAAGAAATATAAAAACTTGTATTTTAAAAATATGCTACCTGCGAGATAGGAAAGTGAAATGAGCCCCCACGAACCCAGGCTTGTATAGTGTCTCCAGGTTTGAGAGCGGCCAGCCAGTTAGAGCAAAGGCCGTAGCGTGGAACAATTAGTTTGGTCTGATATTTCACAACTGCTACCAATATGTGCACCTCCTTGTTGTGAGCCTGTTCAAACAGTCAAATATGTTAGTGATGGGCCACACATTTGATACATATGAAATCTTTGTTTATAAATTATTAAATAATTAAAAGTAAGCTATTTCCATGAAACATCCAATTATTTGAGTTCTTGCAAATTTATAATCATCATCATCATCATCATTATTAGTAATTGGTAATATTCTTATTTAATATCAAATTTCTGAACGCAGTTTTAAATCAGCTAACAGCTTACAACACACAAGTCCATCTAGAGATGAGAATACATTATGAGGGTCATAATTAATGGTCCTACATCACAGCAAGTGCTTGTCATTATTACATGTGCAGTGCCGCGCGCCTAACTCCTATGTAACTTGTTGTACACATATGCTTGAACAGCTTTGCTATCTTTGGTCTCTTCAAATACTAACAGTCAGGCTCATTCTTGGCTCACAGAGTGAGAACTATATTTTCAAATTTCTTGACTTTTCCAGAGCCAATTTCCAAATTTTCCAGTAATTATATATTAAACCACATTATTTTGTTAAGTTCACAACTTAATGTAATAATATATTTAGAGACATATTCTGAAATTGTGTCATTCTATGCAGGTGATGAAAGATTTCAGTCTAAAGCAATGGGTTAGTGGGTAGTGCGGTCCAAGTAAGATTTTAGTGAAATCATATTGAATTATTATTATTATTATCTAGCACCGCGTCTTACTACCCGTTCGGGTTATACGCTTAAGTACTAATTGATTAGGAATTGGGAAGGTTGAATTTAGAGGAAGTGAACCCGCATTTACGTGGAGGGAGAGTGNGGAATTGGGAAGGTTGAATTTAGAGGAAGTGAACCCGCATTTACGTGGAGGGAGAGTGGAAAACCATTTAGGAAAAATCAACCCCAGTTCACCCGACCGAGATTCGAACTTCGATCTCCCCGTCCTCGGTGGTCTGTCTCAACACGACTGGCGCGTTAGCCAACTACGCCACCGAGGCGGGTGAAATCATATTGAAATATTAAGATTGCCTTATACCAGTACAGTTTGAAATTGTGAGAAACATTCTTTAGTTTGTTCTTCCTATGATGTAATCAAATTCTCAGGCATGCTCATAACTGTGACTCAATTATGTCCAAAGAGGTGTGGTAGGGTGATGAAAAGATATGAAAATCATATGTTGACTTCTAGAATTGAGATTAGTATGCACAAATGGGACATCTGTGTTAAAATATATTCGCGGTATCAACTGGGAGAAATATGTTATTTTGACTACTGTGAATGAAAGTTGCCTATTTTTTTAGTCCGTAATTTGATAAAATTCCCTGACTTTTCCCTGACCAAGAAAATTCTATGACTTTTCTCTGTTTTCCAGGTTCTTGGACACCCTATCAATAAAGATAAGGCTTCTAAATAACTCTTGCACTCACAATTCTAGTTCTTCATTTGACAATCCAACTATACAGACCCTAGTGCCGAGACTTGTATTCTGGGTATAAGTACAGATCCATAATCCTACAAAAATAATAAATTCTGAAATCTACACTTGGTATTGAACCAAGGTCTTCATAGGTCTATAACTATCCTTCCTCGTTAGTCAATTAATTGATATCTTAACATTCATTTTGGAATGTACCTAAAGATATACTGATCTTTAATGCATTATAAAAAAAAAATCTAGTGGCAAAAATAAATGGAATCCCTTACATGGTGTCAACGAAACTTGACCAATGAAATCCCCGACCTTTTACCTGATAATTTCCTAAAATTTCCGACTAAAAAGTATGTCACATCCTTCTAACACCCCCCCTCCCCTTTTCTATAAATCTTTTTTTATGAATAACAATAAGTTTTAAAATTTAGATAAACATGTTTAAATTTATATTAACATTGTTTACTAGGAATTAAAAATATATTAAACAGCTACACACAAAAAAGTGACAGTTTGAATCACATAATTTACTGATTTAATAAATATTTTATTTAATATTTTGAGCAAAACATTTTCCCGGATTTAAATTGTGATTTACCAAATCCCCGAATTATTCCCGTTTTTTCCCCGATCACTTCAAATTCCCCGCTAATTCCCGTTTTCCCTGATTTTCCCGGATGGTAGACACCCTGCCCTTATTATTGATGTCACCGTGTTATAACTCGCTCTGGGTGAAGGTCAGCTACTTACAGTGGGAGAAGAAGCTATAGAGAATGCTCGTGGTTTGATGGGTCT
Organism: Timema bartmani; assembly: GCA_902151455.1. NCBI lineage: Eukaryota > Metazoa > Arthropoda > Insecta > Phasmatodea > Timematidae > Timema > Timema bartmani. The sequence continues at coordinate 13,909 of CABFWB010008698.1, forward strand.
GAACAGCTCAAACATATACTCGAGGGGTATGTGTGGCGTGGTTTGCGAGAAGTCTTGTAACACCTCAATGACTGTTCTGCGTGGCCGATGGCAGTAGTTGTAGAGCTCCTCTTGCCCTTCCGCTGTTGTAAACTCAAGTAGTTTCTCACGCTCCAGTTCACTGGTCGTGAAGTGGGAGAGAAGGTGAAAGAAGTAGCGATGCGGAGTTGCCTGGAGGAACATTTCGAATCTCACAGGAATGTCAGTCTTATCATCACTATAAAAAGATTGAACTCTCTTGACAACATAAATGTATGTAGACTAGTTGACGTTGGCAAATGATCAAAATAGGTTTTTGGAGTAGAGCACTCAACTAAATCATGGTTAAAATTAGCAGGGATAGCCAGCGCACTTACCCGAGTGATAATGCCATAGAAATGGGATGGTTTAGATAATCAGTCCCATGTAGCTCCTTAAGAATATATTGTAAACGGTTGATCTTGGTTGGACTGCATGGTCGACAGCCAAGTTCACAGTTCAACCAAGAATTATGGGTTACTCTTTAAATATGGATAATATTTATGAAATAGATGTCATTAAGCAAAGTGAAAACCTGCTTCGGTGACCATATAATTTAAGGTGTTAGACAAGAATGCCGATGACAGGGAGATTGGGGTTTGAATCCCAGCCGGATATACTGAGGGTCCCCCCCCCCAAATGGTTTTCCACTTACTCTTCATGCAAATGTGGGTACCCTTAATCCATTCACCTTCCTCATCCCTATCTCATTTGCGTAATTAGTGCATATGCATATCATTTGAACAGGTAGTAAGACGTGGTGATAAGGGGAAAAAAAGTTAATATTATCTGCTTTATTTTTCTACAACTCTTATCATATTTGTTTGATTGCATATCTCTGAACCTGAAAAAGCTTCTTGTGGTAGTAAAATCTTGTCTTCAAAAAGGTTTGTGTGTTTATTGGTGTGTAATCCAAACCATTTATATTTCAAAATCACTCAGCTAAGTGCAATAACTATCCCTCCTAATTTAAAATGATCAAAACACCTAATTATCTTGTGGCTATTTGTACATTTTTATTATGAGGATCCTTATTTTAATTGTACTCTAAAATAGTTTGCTTTGATCTACATTTGTATGGGGTCCAACAAAACCAGTCGTTTACAGGTATTATTTACTAAAGATAAACTTCATCAGCTCATTTAGTGGAAAATGTATAGACAGTCCAGATGTAAATAAGCCTTTACCTAACGACACAATATTATGAAGTGGTTATGGAGTGAGTAAATTTTGGGTGGAGTCGACGTCGATAAAATTGTACAATATTATAAAACTATATGCAGGCTACTGCCCCAGGGCCTCCACAAATTGTTGCAATTTTAATTAAAGACATATTTTATGTTCTATTAATCTAATTAGTCTGATGATTTAAGTGGTGGTGATTAGATGCCGTGTGTTACCATTTATAAGATTCTTTATTACTATTTGTTATACATTTGCAATTTATGCATGAGTTGAGTCTAATAGTAGAAAAATAGAGGCGTTGGAACCGGAGCCGAAGGCTTGGCTAACCGACACCACAGCCCTGGTTAAACATAATTTATTTGAAGTAAAACCCTAAATAATATCAATCATGATCAAATTGAGCTATCACTAGGCAGTTTAGGTTATTAATAATTAGTGGTGTGTGAAGGTCACTTTTTAATTGTGAAGCAAAGTCGAAGCAGAGCTTGAATCATCCGAAGAGAAGTAAAAGTAAAAGTTTTTTTGTCGCATAACATTAATTTTAATTTTTAAACTATCCATTAAGTATATCTAAGTAAAGAGAAAGGTTTAGAGAAAAACAAAGATCAACCATTTTGACATGTATGAATTTAGCTATGAAATATGTTATATTTAGTGAGATGTTTAAAATCTGTTCATAATATAATGAGATATTCTTCTTCCTTCTAAATATTTTTAAGATGCGAAGGTCACTGTGGGTGTCAAAGCAAAGGAGATTTGGGCTATGATTTCAACATTTTTGAAGCTTCTCACACCCATATAGACAAGGTAGGGGCTTCAATTAAACATTTGAACCACACCTTGAGTTAACCCAAACTGAGCCATTACTCTTGGACTTATGGCCTAGTCAAGACAACACTCACACTCAGACATCCTTGTACAGGATCGAGATATGACACAACATTTTCACCCACGTACGTTTAAATCCCAGTATTGTTGAGCGCATTGGCCTAGCGTAATCGGCTGGATCAACGCGCGAGGGACTGGCATGTCGGGTTCTCTCTCAGTCACAGTGATGATAGTGTCTGGACCGAGACTAGTCGTGACATTGTCTGCCAGCATGGTAAATAATGCTACCACATTTGACTCGAGGTTGTGAGGTCGAACCATCAGAACATCACCAGGAGAATAGTTCAGGTCAGGAGCAGAAAATTCAATCAGTCTCACATCCTGTCAAAAAAACCTTATGAATAAAAAAAATTGGAAAATGCTGTTTGTTATACCTTTAAATGGTAATACAGTCAACATCAAATAAACAACATTAAAAAACATTAAAATAATTCATCACCTCCTAGATTTTAGAACCAACTACCTTGCCTTGAGGG